>VXBL01003915.1:102898-124874 GCA_013400195.1 Aramus guarauna
AGAAAGAAAGAAAGAAAGAAAGAAAGAAAGAAAGAAAGAAAGAGAAAGAAAGAAAGAAAGAAAGCATTTTTAAATTTTTTCAGGTAAAGTAGACTTCAGGTGAAGGTGGTTTTCAGAAGTATCTTGATGTTTCCTTTTTTTCCCTGCCATTTTCTTATTTGACACCATATTTAAAGGAATGTGAGGCAAGAAGCAATCTATCATGGTGAACCTTTTAGATGCCGGAGGAAGCAAATGTCAATATTCAGCATTCATCACTTACTGTCTATAGTTGTTGCCTGCTAAAATTAGCAAGCAGATGATCATGATGAGTCTAAGTCTCTACATGCTTTATCAAGAACTTAAGAAATCATGAGGAATGGTCAGTTTATGTTTCTGCTCTAGAAAACTGAAGCCTTGATGTTGTTTTCTTTTGTGATGATAAACCGTTCAGGTCTGGGATAGTGACTCATTAGATATTTGCAAAGTGCCTTGTTCACCTGGGGCCTCCATCTCTATGAGAGGTTATATATGCTGCTGTACAATTAAATGTAAGGCAATGCAGACACATGCATTAGTGAAATTCATTTTGTGAAGAGAGTGCATACCAACTTACATATTACATATAAAGATTTCAAAACAAATCTGCACCATCTTGAAAGCTGTGAATTTCACTGCAATAGTGGAGATCACTTTTACTTCCAAGTCTAGGAGTGGAGTGGATTCAAATGGCTTCCTGTTCTTCGTATGGGTCAAAATTAAATAAATGGTGGCAATATTAGAATAAAACTTGATGCTACTTTCATACTATGTCCTTGTGAACCCAAGTTTCCAACATTTCTTGAATTCAGGTATTTTGTATCATCATACATTTACAATGAAAGTTACATGAAAAATGTTCTGTTTGGTTCATGACTGTATAGTGTTCAATACAATGAAAGAAATGAGTGACGACTGTAAATACTATTTCACATTGTAACTTCTGCAACTCAAATTTTATGACTTATTTATGGCACTTTCTTTCAGAAAAAACTGGGTAGAGTCTTTAAAGAAGTTTAGTGAAAATAATCCTCTTCTGCTTGTTGTGAATTTCCCCAGAGTACAGGACTTTTAAAGATGAGAATCTGTGTCCTAATCCAAAGCTCATTAATACCAATTGAAGTCTTCCTATTGAAGTTTAGAACTGCTCTCTAGCAAATACTTTCTGTCATCCTAACTCTTTACCCGATCTTTCTCATATATTCAATATGGATTGGCAATAAGAAATTCTGTGCAGGAGAAAAAAAAAAAAAAAAAAGATTCAGACCAAGATTGGTATATGAGGTTCTTACTTCTACGTATTATATCTCCCCTCCAATCTGCTTTGCTCTCATTGTTTAGATAAAGAGTTTCATCCAGTTCTGCTTTGTCCAGCAAACAGATTTTATTTATTTGCTCTCATAGATTTTTTTGTTGCTGTTGCTGTATCCAAAGTATGCATTTAATCAGTTCAAGTTTCCCATCACAAGTGTCAAA
Source organism: Aramus guarauna (assembly GCA_013400195.1). Taxonomy (NCBI): domain Eukaryota; kingdom Metazoa; phylum Chordata; class Aves; order Gruiformes; family Aramidae; genus Aramus; species Aramus guarauna. The sequence goes on from VXBL01003915.1 coordinate 104,393, forward strand.
CACCTCTGCTTAAAGCTGAGTAAATGCTCGGTCATGTCAGACTTGAAGTTTTCAGTGCATTGCTGAAAACAGCTGTGACCCATTACTAAAGAAGAAATATTTGCTCCCAAGACTGCTGACTGCATGGACCATATACACCCTTTTTAAGGTTTGTCAGGACAGCAGCATTGTTTGGGGTTTTTTGGGTTTTGTGGGTTTTTCTTTCTTTAAAAAAAAAGAAAAAAAAAAAAAAACACAAACCAAAACCAAAACCCTCACCTATTTAATTCTGTGTAGACAGTTCTAAAAGCAGCTTCCTAGGGGCTGTCTGATCACACAATCCTCTTAGTCTTTCTGACACTGTAGGAGGGCCATCATATTTCCTGCTCTCAGTCAGTAGTTGGGTTTTCTCTCTCCCCTCTGTGTAATGACTGGAGTCAAGAGGCCAGCACCTTACCCACCTCCAGAGATGATGTTAGAGTTCAAACTTTAAAATGAGATTTTTTTTTCTTTCTGTTTTCTTTCAGTTCACACTTTTCAAGCAAAATCTCCATTCAATTCTACTCATTAGAAATATTCAAACCGATGACTTTCCATTTATTATCTTGGTCCCAAAACAATTCATTTGTTTTCTGCAAAAGGAAAATAATCCCTTTCATTCCAGCTTCATTTCTAGGTTCAGTTGTGACACAGTTCCCAGTTGTTATTTCTGCTTTAGTGCAGCTTTCTACATAGTCATGCCATGAAAGTCTACATCTAGCATTAAACTTCTAAAGTTTCTGAGTCTTAAAAACAAATCAGATAAACTTTTTCACTGAAAAACTTGTACAAAGAAGATGTATGTATTGGGTGCTGGACTGCTATGTTGCAGTCAATTAATAGAGAGAGGATTTTAGTGGCTAGCAGGAAAGAAGTTTAAATGAAAGTAAAGAGTTTTTATTGCCCCTGTGAGTAGTGAGAATGGACAAGATCTTTACATATATGCTGATCACAGAATGACTATGAGATAACTGTCAGGTGGAGTGATGAAAAATCTAATATAGGTCTAGAATGCATCAGATTTATGTATTTATTTATTTATTGCTGCACCTTGAATACTTTTCCCAGTTTCCACAGATGGAAAAATGAGGAAAAATGAGGAAAAAAATTGACAGAGTCTCAAAAAAAGCTATGGTTATTTTTCAGACATATTCAGGTTCCGCATCACTTTAGAGACACGTGTGAATACCATGAAAACTGAAAATGTTCCAAATTTACCAAGGAATGGAAGAAATTCTGTCCTGCGGACCAGATTGATGCAGTAGTCCCTTGGGAAATCCTCACAGGACATCCAGCAAATCACTGTTCCCATGATCACATTACAGCAGGAGCAGAAACGGAAGAGGAACAACTGCTTCTAGCAATAAGAGAAGCTCCCCAGTGGTTAAAATCTCCTGGCTCACGTAAACACATTTGTATGTTCTTCTCAGCAAGCCAAGATCATATTCCTATAAAAGAAAGCCATTGCCATCATAAGCCTGGTGCATAAAGGTGACCCAAAAATTACATTCAGTCTGTACCATTAGAGATGTTAGACTATCCTTTCCAGACTGATGTATAAGCAGTGCCAGAGAAGTGGAGAAACATTTGAAGAATGGGAATACTATTAGGAAAGTTAATGAAGTCATCTTCAGAGGAAAAGTAAAATGTGCCTCTAAAACCTCTGACTAGATCTGCTGATGTAAATAATATAATATGACTGCCGACATATTAGTGTCTGCCCTGGGCGTTCCTCTAGGATTGCAGACCAGTAATGGAACATGTCATATGGGTCAGAATATTGGTTTTGCTCTGGGACACTTTCCAATCCTCTCTGTTAAAAGCAGAACAATAATCATCCTTCTCCTTCTTTGGTACATTCAGCATTGCACATCGCTAAAGAAACGTGTTAAAGAATGCTTCTGATTTTTTCAAAAACGTAAGCACTAAAACCAAATAATTGGTTAAATGACTAGTACACACAAATAGTACCTTGTAATTTTCTAATGATCATTTCAAGTATGTTGCAGGACTAAGGCATGTCTATTCACAGTCATCCTCCCTGATTATAATTTTGGTTAATGATAAATGTTTTCCTTTCCTGTTTTTCCCTCATTTAACTTACTCCATTCCATATTTGTTTCTAACACACACATTTATATGTTTTCAATAATTTCTGTAGAAACACTGTATGTAACTTCCCCCCCGCCCCAGCAAAAGTCATTAATTTGTATTACAGATGTACACAGTTTCTAAACATTAACACACGTACTGGTTTTAGTGCCACTAAGGATGATATTAATGTTTGTAAATAATGGTGATCAAAAACCTGCAATAATGGTTCAGAAATCATCACAAATTATATTATGGTTGTTACAATCACTGATTTTTTTAAAGTCGTTATAAAAACGTAGCCTAATTCAGTTCGGTAAAATGCTGGTTCCCTTCACTCTGTGTTTTTTTCAGAGGTCTATATTCTCTGAATGAATTTCACTTCCGTGAAATGGGATTGTGATCACTCTGCATTTGATTGTGATGTGGTCAGCGTTCACCGCAGCTGTTGGTAACTATACACTCCTCCCATACATTTAGAGTGTGGTAAGTATCATTGTTCCATTTATCCACCATGGACTATGTCTAATCTGAAGCTATTCAAAACAACCAACAAATAAAAAAGAATTTTGGATAAATTTTAATGTACCTTTTTTATCATCAAGCAAACTCTGAAACTAATCAGAATTTTATGAGGTTTACCTCTAAGGATTTTTTTTTCTTTTTCTATCAAAGGGAAGTCTTGAATTTAACTGTTGGGGATTGATCTTCAATTAAGGTTTTCTTTAAATTCTCTGTATTTAGCCATAATTATAAAGGGGTAGCACAAAGCTAATAAACAAAAGAGAAATTGAAGAGTTGGAGATGGGTGTTTCAAAGACATGCTGGCTGTCTTCTGAAGTGACTTAAGGCATGTTAGTTTATTCAGAACTGCTTTAATTTATGCCATCTCCCTAGTTTCTGCAAGACTTTTCTTGGGTAGTGTGTGAGAACTGTATTGCTGCTTCGGGGCTTGGCATGGCTGTTTTGCTGTTTCCTTCACATCAGTATCTGAACAGATTCCATGTTCGGGTTTTGTTTTGTTTTGTTTTTTTTTTTTTCATCATTTTGAGAGTTCCTATATGTGTGGTAGACAAAATCAGCTCCCATACTAGCAAAGTAGATTCTGTTTTCTGCAATGGTTGAAATTAATCTCAGTGACCACTTCGTGAAGATACTGCTAAATGAATGCAAGGATAGCTGGAACAGGAGTTCCTAGTTTGTACATATTTTCAGATGTTTTGAAGCAGAATTAAAGTAAGTCCTTACCTATGGTACCTGTATCTTTTATTTATTCATTTCAGTTGGCCTTGCCTCAGTTTTAGCCATCCACATACCGTCTGTCTAGTTAGAACTTATTATTTGTGCCCCATTTAAAGTCAAAACAGAAAGATGAGCTCTCCTAAAAAAATGTCTCACTCCATATATCTTAGACATTTAATGTAGCGTTTAGCTTTCTTCATTCACTGGAGACAAAGCTAAACCAAGTGTCAGAACAGCCAACTTCCACACATATAATGTTAACTAAATGAATGCTAACATTAACATATTTTAATAATTCAATTAAAGTAGTTAGATCCACTGACTTCAGTGAGGTTTGGGATTGGAGCCTAAGGTTCCACTATGTTTTTCTGACATTTATCTTTTTTTCTTTCCTAAGTAGTTTATAATAGTGCTGTGAAGTGTTGGACCCCTGAACGTGTATAAACCTCCTCAAGATAAGAGACTGATATTAATCAGAATTTTCTGTATATTACTAAGAAAATTCTAAGTTTTGCTTGGATATTGCTGATTTATCCTGTACAGCAATGCTTTCTGCAGATATACCAAGAAAAGTAAGGATAAATATTTTTATACCTCAGGATACATTTCTGCACAATTTGATATCTCACTTCCAAACAACCCCAAAGAAAAATAGGAAAATAGATCTTGTCTTTGAATAACATCTAGAATTCATAGATATTAAGAGTTCCACTGACCTATTTGGAGCAAAACCATTTTTTAAGAAACATGAGGTTTTGTTCATCATTTAGACACTCTTTGGATCTAATCAGGGTGTTCTATCATAGAAACATTACGATGATTCAAAATAGTTCAGTATTTCTGAGAATTTGAAGAGATAACTTTACCTTTTGAGTCTTGAAAAAGAACCACATATCAGCTGACTATGTGGCAGATTAGTGTCTTGAATGACCCTTGTGTTAATCCTTATTCAAATTAACCCTAGAGACACAGGTACAATAGAAATGGAGGGCATATCAACACACAGACTTAAATAAATAAACAAATAAAAACCTTTCTGAGGATTTAGCTTTGGTGGGAGACCGCATATCAAAGCTTCCTGGTTGGATTTTTATTCTAATGTAATGGTGAAATCTTGCTTTATTTTTGGTATCTGAGTTTGAGAATATTTTGTGTATTGCAATTTAGTATTTGTCATTGGTATAAACATTAGTGATTTACAGTCACACAGAAGCCTGATACACTGGGATCACCTCAGAAAACCAAATAACCCAATAGCTGAAGTGAAATCTTGACAATAAGCAGAGTTGCTTACAAATGTATAGTGTAGTATCTTTCATATCCCTGGAAGTCTGTGAGATGGAAACTTGCTAACAGGTCTCATAGTATGAATTTACTTATGACTTCTTCAACTCAGGCATTACTTTTGTCCTCCTTAAATTGAGTTAGTGAACTCCTTAGCTCTCAGCAGTGTGGCTGCAGTTCAGATGAAAAAAATCTGAATTTTCTTTTGCCTGTTTCATGAGCTTTACATTATAACTTTGTTTTGCACGGTAGCTTTGAAAAAGGAGGGATAGGTAATCAATGTTGTGTTTCTGTCTACTTGGTTATACAACCAAGATGGAATGGCTTTTGCAGGAATGCATGGCTTAGAAAAACAAGGCAATAAACTCCAAATATGTCCAAATCTGACTGTCTATGCCTATTTTTTCACCACAAATAACAAAACTCAATGCTACTCTAAAAGCCAGACTTTGAAATCAAAGGTTAGCAGAGCCCAGCACAAAATTTGTACTTTTCTATTCTGAGAGTTAAATTGATGCAGGATATTACTTCATTCCACAGTAAAGAGGGAGCAGTTGCAAAGTGCATTTCAAAAATAGAAAAAAAATTCTTTAAATCCTCATAGTATTGAAAACAGGAATGTGACTTCTCTGTATTAGAAAGGTATCCCTTGTAAGAATGTATTTGTTTTAAAATTTAGCCATAGATATATCAATGACGATCTAATGGTTCCAGAGTTGCAAATGGGTGAGATGGAATAGCCATGAACTGACATGGACACTTTTAGACGGTGCACATAATTCCCACACTTTTTCTCAGCACTCCCTTCTTTTTCAATTTTGTAAAGTAAACCTTCTGCTCAAGTCCCCTTCCCAAGGTAGGTATACGAACTGGGAGCTAGGTTATGACAAACTCATGTCAGAAGATGCTTTAAGCACAAGTTCACAGTATAATCAAAGGAAAGTGGCTTACTTGATGGAAGGTAGCTTGCATCTCCAAATCCTAGCTCAGGAGTTTGACTCATGTTTTCTTGCTGCATATAATTCCAATGGGGGAAGGATAAAGCCCTGATTTCCTTTGCTGGGATACAACTATGTTTCTGATCCATGACTATATTGCTAAGTCAAATATTGATTTATGAAATCTGGTCTGACCTCTGCTTCTCTTTAAGCTACTCTTCAGTACAGGATAAAAAGGTGGAAACCAGAGAGAGGTTACAAAGGAAGTGGCAATGCTTGGCTGTACACCTGCATTATCCCCTTGATAAAACAGATCAGTTGCAAAATCTTAAACAAAAAACCACTGACTTTGCCATTACAGTGAAAGGGCTGCATGGGCAGAAGTGTTTTGAGAAAGGCACTGTATTCACAGTCATAAAGAATGATAAGTTCTTTGTACTCATCAAGCAATTGGAATGGAGAAAAGACAGCAGACTTCCCTGGGAAAGGTCTGCTGCTTAAACCTTTTCAGAATTGCTTTTGCTTTCCAAATGTATGGCAGATTTAGTAAGTTTGTGATGTTTTCCATAGTGCTTCTCAGGTTAAAATATTATATCCATCCAATACTAGCTTATGCAAACCAAAATGATTGCACAAATCCTGTGAGTCAGTCCTAACTCTCTTTCCTGAACCTGCTAGAAAGGATGACAACTAGCACTGAAGAATCTGGATATGGGATGTAAGCAAGAACTATTAGTTAATCAAATATTAATTAACTATTAATTTAATCAAATATTAGACTCAAAGGTTAGGCTCCTAAATTGACAAGATAGGATTTAGAAACCACAAGTCCAAAACAGAGGACTGGAAAACCTCTGGCCCATGTCCACTCTGCCTTTAGTTTCTCATTTCAGCACCTGGGAAGTTTCTGAGCTTATTTATATCTGACTTTGTCTAGATAGAGACATTTAAGTACTCAATTCGCAACCAGTTCTTTTTTTGGTACTTCTCTTCCCAAGTAGCCATTAGTTCAGATAGCACACTCTGGAAAACTGATAAAAAAGAGATAGGTTTTCTCCCAAAATGCAAATTTGGTTACTTCTTTAAAGTGCAAACATCTGAAATTGTGTAGGTTCAGATTCATTCACGAACAAGCCTACAGCGGGAGTTTGCCCCAAAATGGAAGTGAAACAAATGGGAAAGGAATGACAAGGAGATAAGTATCTCCTGCCTTCCTCTTGAAGCTGTTATTTTGCAGTAAATTTCTCCCTCTTAGGTTACAGAGACAGAAGAAAGGTGATTATTATTTTTTTTATATTTCTAGGATACCTTTTACATTTCTAGGATATATTTTTCTATATGATAAAAAATGAAGTCTCTGAAAATCAGCTGATCAGGACTGAAGCTCACATTCCCCCTCACTCTCTAGTTTTGCAAACACTCTTGTATTCACAGACCCTCAAATAACAGCAATGCCTCTAGATCTGTCTAATGTATAGGTGCATCCATTATGCAGGTCACCTCCTAATCGTTAGCTAGTCCAGCTTGATGTCAGGTAACAAGCATGCATGCAATCACCCAGTGATCTCACAAGCATACCCACAGTCAGAGATGGCTTGACTATTAGTGCAATCTCTCAGTCTACTTAATATCCATGACCATACCCTGGATACCTGTCCTGGCTCTGGCTGGGATAGAGTTAATNATGCCCTGCTCACCACCGGCTCAAACTGTGAGTCTTTGCACATGCAGGTATCCTCCTGCTCACCAGCTAGTCCAGCTTAAAGTCAGTTAGAGAGTTATACATGTACATACATGCAGACATGAATAACTGGGCAAAAATAAACAAATCTATGTCTTTCTAGTTGCTGACTTTAGACCTCTCATACATACATGCACTCTGACATACTTATACATATACACAGCTACTGACGCACAAAGCTATGAGCCCTGTGACCAGTGGTCCCTTTCCCAGTTTCTGGAAGCCTAACCTCTCCTGCACACTGGTCTCTCTGGGTGGTGATACCTAGACCTAAGAGCCCATGACTCTAAGCACTGTTGCCAGACCTCAGACCTTGTAGTGCTCATGTGTAGGACAGAGAATAAAATTGCACAGGAGAAATTAGTCAAGAAAAGTATTTAATAAGAAGGTAGGGCAGACTGCTGTGATCAGGCACAGGGCTTGATCCATTTTTATCTCCCTCCTTTCTATTTTCCCACACTTGTTCTTCCTCCATCCATCCTTGGCTCCCCCTTCCCCCACCTTAGATACTTCCACTAATCATCCCATGAAAAGTTTTGCATAGTTCCACAAGCTCCTTCTGGTATCTCATTATACTCATGTCACTCTTGAGTCCCCCTTTGCAGGTTGACCCTCCCCAAGGTTATGTCTGAGTAGTTTCACTAGTGACCCATCAGCCAGTAGCTGAAGAGCTCTGGTCTTCATTATTGTTTCCATTATCACCTGTTTGTTAGCTCTGTATGTCTGTGTGTTTAATTTATCACTTTCCTTGTTAGTTGTTATTTCTTTTATACTGAATGGTCCTCAACAAAGTAACTTAACAAATCAGATGCTCTCACATGCTGCTTACCCTCAGGTATACAACAAATGGAAAGAATGAAACCTCACAGAAAGGGACTAACAGTTGCTACCCACTCAACAAATGATAACTGGTTAGCAAAGTTAGAATTAAGGGAGAGCAACATTAAGAAATGCTAACAGGAGTGTAGGCTTGATGCTTCTCTCCCTCCATTCTGGACTGCAGGGCACAAACTTCCACCCTGTTGGAGGTCTAAAGTCCAGACATCCTTTCCGGACACCAGAAGGAACTCATGCCCTCAGAGAGAGGTTACTTAAGACCAGGTGAAGTACTAGGGTGCACCGAGTGGCTATAAATTCTGTGCCACGTTTCTACAGTGGAGACATCTATGTTCCCTTTTCAGTCAGTATGAAAGACTAAGCACTTTTATAGAGTACTTCATCTGTTTCTATACTAGATCTTTAAAATATCTCATATAGATCTTCCTTTAGTCAACAGTATGATATCAGATCAACAGCGGTTGATTCATTTAATGTATTTGTGCATCTGTCAAAGCACGATACTCAGGAAATCATTCTGTAGGGGTAGCAGTTCTCCCATGCTATAAAGGAGACAAGAAAGCTAGCTCAGATATAAAAATTCATGATACAGATATTGACAAGCAGGTAGCATGGTTCTCATGCTGGATACCCACAACATTTCTTTCCAAGAATTGATTAGGTTTAACTTTTAAAGGTTGAACTTACATTGTAACTTTATGTTATTTCCAATCAGTGAGAGATAATAAAACTACCCACAGAGACATTATAGATGGCAGTTTAGCTGTCTCAGAGAAGCATGTTTCCTGTTCAGGTGTTTGTATATCTACTGACCTTCAGGAATATTGCCTTTATATGTAGATATTTTGCTTTTGCTGGCAATGTGTATACAGGCTGCAGTATAGATCTCCTATCCTGTCCAGGTGAGAAGCAAGGATAGGTAAGACAAAATAATGAAGCATTAGCAGTGGTTTCTTGGAGACTAGGAACTAAGGCACTGAAGGATTCAATAACTCGCTTCCAGTCACAAGCATCCTATTTAGTACAATTCAGATTGAATTTACCTCTTCATCAATTTAGTTTTAATCTCTAGATTGTATTTCCTCCACTGACATTTTTAATAGAGATTTTATTTTATAATATTATAAAGTCTCATAATTTTGTTTCAGTACACATTGCTCAATATATTATGTAAAACACAGCACTTTACATAAATGGGCCATCACTATTAAACTGCATATTTAGAAAAGATATTTAAATCACCACATTTTTTGAACTACTTTTAAAAAGTAGAGTAAGCAACAGTAAACAAGAAATTGAAATATTAAAAAGAATTTGGTTCAACAAATATCCCCTTCTCCACAGCCATTCTTTTCCCAGTTCTTCCTGATAAGCATGAGTAAGAAAACAAAATTTCTTTAATTAATTAATCAGTCTTAAAAGCAGAAAGAAACATTGTTTCTAACACAGACCAAGGAATTAACCCAGCAGTTACTGCAAGACTTATAATTTTTCAGTGGCCTTGAATGAAACATATTCTCGTGGAACTACAAGCAGAGATATTACAGAAAACTTCTAATGTTTTGCTTTACCTTTTGCATTCCTTTATCAAGAAATCTCCCAGCTTTGTAGAAGCTGGTTAAGTTATTCATGTTTAGGAGTAAAGCAAATATTCTTCCTCAGTTTTATGTGTGCTGCATATTAGCAGGTGTTTCATAGCTATCTCAAGTGGATAGCTTTTTTTTGTATTATATCTTTATTTTATCTTCACAGCATTAGACCATTCAAGGCAGAACCAATAAAAATACAGGGTTAAGCAAAGCTATGTGGCCTGTATTAGCTGGCTGAAAAGATTCTTTAATGTCTTAACCACAACCTCAGTACTCACCTAGCTACTTATTTTGTTGAGATTTAGGTCAAAGATCAATTACATTTGTAATTACGTTATATATCACGAAAAAGTGATTCTGCAAGACTACAAGACCAACATGTATCATTAGGAAAGTTCAANTGCCTAACCTTGAATAACATCCTTTTCCTCCTCTACAGGAAAAGTGTTTTGAGTATAATTGTTTCTGACACTATGTAGCTACTATTGTGTAACTACAAACATGTATGATCAAGTGATGTTTTTTTGTTCATTTTCACCTTTAATTCAATTGAAAGGTTTGATGCCAGTGGAAGAAACTCTGTTGCCTTCTACAATGGAGAATCTGAAAATATATTTCCCTTTTGTTCAACTTGGTAATTTTAAATTTTAATTAGGAAAGTCTCTTGCATAAACTTGCAATTGTTCATGAGAATTTGAACCTATGGAGATTTCCATAAAACAGCCTGTTTAACATAAAGATGACCTTGTGCATGGCACTAAGTATGGAATTCTGAAATCCTATTTCTACCACCAATTTTACTTCTGATCTGCTATGTGGCCTTGGACATGTTATTTCAGCTTTCCATGCCCTTAGCTACCCTTCCGTCCTTTACTATTCCTCACTATTTAGACTATTAACTCTCTGAGGCAAGGACTTTCATCTTGCAGGTAGATATAGGGTGTCAAGCACAGCTAAAGTACTGTTACTCCTTGAGGCACTGTAATATTATTAGTTTCATCTAACCACGTGGAGTAACTAATTGTGAAGCTGGATGAATAATTCTAATTATATAATGTGGAACATGGTCTCAATAATTTTACAACAGTGTTCCACTAATTGTTATTTTCTTTAACACAACTACAGCAGGGAAAATCAGTAGCTGATGGACATTCATAGTGAAGAGATGGAAATGAAGAGCCCAATTTCAAACTTTTGATTTTTTCAGTGCTTGCTTTGGCACTTATTGGCTGCTCTCCAAGTTTCTGGTCTAGGGCTGTGATTTTTGATAGTTCTGGGCTATCTTTTGCCATTGTGTGGTTAAGATGATCACTGTCGGTTCTTCCTGGCTGCATCATTCCTAGTGAATTTAAGTAGGAATTTGGTGAGGAACACGCTGTAAGTTCAAAGTATGAGGTCAGATGGAAGGAGTTGATGTTTTCCTGCCAACAGGTTTCTCATATCAAGACTACCCAGTAACATTCATGTCCTCCAGAGTAACCTGTTCTAACTGGTCTTATTTGAGTAGGTAAGCTGGGCTAGGTGCTCTCAAGAGTTCCCTTTGAACCTCAAAGATTCAGTGACTTATTTCCAGAGGCTTCCATATAGGTTTATAAACATCTAATTAATAAATTAATAAATGGGATGTTCACATGTTTCCAAATCATTAAATCAAACTAAAAATTCCTTGATTTCATTATTTTCTGTTATGTTAGCCTAAGGAGGAAATAAATTCTTGTTAATAAGTTGGTAAGACACAGGTTTCTGAAAGGCGTTATATCCTTAAAGGCTATATCACCTTTCCAGGACTAGTCTTTAGACTAGTTTTTCTTCTTCCTTTCTAAAATAATTTTCTAGGCACTCTCACAGCTTTGTTATGTCAGTCTAATATGACCAGAATAATTTTCTTTTTTATTCCTTTCTGGCCCGTTTCTTTAGCTGCACAAACATGAATCTATCAAACAGATGTTGATTTACTATTAGGATTTTAACAGCAATTTGAAGATCACATGAAGATTTTGTTATCTTGTTACTTGAATATACAATTTTTAAGTCATGTATATTTAAATTCAGAACTACTGTTTAAAGACAATGGTTTGAGCATAGAAAGACATGTTGGTGCAGGGTTTTTGTGCTATTCAGCTGTGGATACCTGTGAAGTAACAGGCTACTATATTACTATCACTATATTTTATTATTTTGTCTGCTTATTTCTCAAAATGGAGAGTCAATATGTTCAATTGCATGTCCATGTTCAAGAGACATTTGAACAATGCCCTGTCAGGCAGTTGGCTTAGTTTATTATTGTAGGTCTCAGATCTCTTCCAACTGAAGTATTCTATTCTATTCTATTCTATTCTATTCTATTCTATTCTATTCTATTCTATTCTATTCTATTCTATTCTATTCTATTCTATTCTATTCTATTCTACATATCAACAGGCATGGGGAATTTGTTCAGAAGTTTTCTGGTGTGAGGTCAGATCTCTTAGGAAATGTGGTTCCCAGAAGTATCATGTCTCTAGGTCAGGATTCAGAACTATTTGGGATGGTTAGAGGTTTTCTTTTGTATTAGTTGTGCATAAGTCCATGTTATGTATCCAAGTAAACTGTCTCTTAAAAATTATCTGAGTTTCAACCACAAATACAGTGGCTGGTACTGTAATTCACAGGCTGACCCTCTGAGGTTTTGTTAGATCTTTTATATGAACACTAAAAGAAGGAAGGAAGTTAACAGTTTATTTCCTACTTTTTGCTGCTGATAAAATGAACTGTACTGTGGAGTGTATCAACATGAAATTCATAATAAAATTACGTGTGCTTCACCAGTATAGTGTTTATAGTATTTTCTTCCATTGCTTGCATGACTCACAGAAAACACATAAGCAATGCTCAGGACTGACTGGTTTAGGACATTTTCAGGCTATAATGAGGAATTGTTTAAAAGCCCCTCAGATCAGTATAGACTGCAGAATGGCTTTTATCTGTCTTATATACAGCACCAAAAGTTGTATATATTGTAGCGAGTCAGTCTAGCTATGTAATCAAGCTAAGCTAAAGTTTCTTTATAATGAGTGGAGATGAGTAGCTGTTTTTAGCACACGACCCTTCAACTTATTTTATTTACATTAGTATGAGACAATTGAACTATGGCTACTCCAGTGAATCTTACCCTCACCTTGTTCTGACAGCTCATTTTATCCTTGCTTGTCTCATCTCATCTCCTTTATTGCCCCATCCCAACAAAATATCAAAGGGAAGTATACCTGGACTTCTTTTAAGGCCATACATACCCAAGGGCTATATGAGTGACAAGGCAAAGTACTAGCTTTCCTGTGATAAGCACCACAGTTTTTTGTCAGGGGAGGGAGGAATCAGGAGGATTAGGGAAAGTAAACTGAATTGTTTTGCACATAAATACCTATGTGTTTGGCTGGTGTGCTACAAGAGAGATTGCCTCTGGGCTGTTTTATGTGCCAACTGTTTGGGGAATTGTGTTTTGTTGCTGTTGTTTTTCATCCCTTTCCTCCCCTGTTTATGAATTATTGTAGCTTGTATGATCCAGCTTTGGGAGGTGTGTGTGGGGGGGTGTTATTTATTTATTTATTTATTTGCTTATTCAGCTTCTCCTCTTTACCTTATTCACCCCTTAGGAATGAGGAGGGAGTGTAATGGCAGCCATTGAGTACAAGGAAAATAACCAGGGAGGACCCTGGAGAGGGTTGAGGGGTTTAATGAAATCATTAGGATATAGTTCTTAGATATTTTTACACAGCAGCTATTCAGGGGATGGAAGAATCCACTCAGAAACAGGAATTTAACAGAATATAGGACAATTTTAAAATAATTATTAGTAATTAATAATAGAAATGAAGAAAAAGTAGATGGTGCTAACTGAAAAATAGAGAAACATGAAAGACACTTTAACTACACTCTCTCAGGAATTACTCAACATATCTTCTCTCTTTTAATCAGACAGGTAAAGTAAATTCCCTTCCTTTTCTAAAAGCAAATACAAGGTGCTTTGACTTTTTTCACTGCTTTTCTCTATAGTCTTTGTCCTGCCAGGGGAACAAAATAGGAGCTGATGTGCCTATTTCTATGCATTATGTATAGACTCTAAGGGTGTTCTTTCTTTGCTCAGATGCAGATGTCTACTATGCAGATGTCTTCATCAAAGCTCATGATCCTAATAAACCTCTGTAATCCCTGGAGGAAAATAGTCCATTTTAAGGGTGATTCCTCTCATCATAATGTAGTCATTAAAAATATGTGAGAGTTCATATACTAGTTTTGGTTTGGGGTTGCAATTTTTTGTTTGTTTGTTTGTTTTTATTTTGTTTTGTTTTTAATAAGGAAACCTCAGATATAAAAGTATGGAATATTTAGCTAAGGAAAGGTGAGACACATCTCAACCTGAGCAATGCACAAACAGGATTATGAGTTTCACTATCAAGACACCTAAAAGTTATAAACATTGTGACTCATCACTGAAAAATCAAAGTCCCTTTTTAGATTTTAGCTACTTGTCTTGACATGACAACTGAATTTTTTGAGCCAAAACACTTCTCAGTACTCTTGCAGGAACACAGGAAAGATCCATATGTATTAGAATATTTGTTCATAAGACAGTATAACATTTAGACTTACATCCACAAATCTTCACTTTGCCGGTACTCCCATAATTCAAGCATGAGACATGTATTTTCTATTTTGCAAAAGAACTCAGCAATAAGAACTGCTGGGCCTCAAGCACATGAAAACATCTAGCAAATTTTGTCCATTAGCTGGCTATAGTAAATTGCCATGAATATTTATTTAATGAGTAATTTGAATTCTTGATCAATTTGAGCTCAGGTACTACGGTTTTCTGGCAAAGCCTAAAGTAAATGCTCACTATAGTCTTTTTCACTGATATCATTTGAATATATGCATGCATTATCATAACAACTACAACAAAAAACAACAACAAAAGAAATTATTGATTTCTGCACAAATTAAGCTCTTTGCTAATTTGCACAGATACAACTGAAACAATAAACTCAATGAGAACAACAAACTGGCTAATTAGCTTAATGATCATTTAATTTTACATTTGGTAATGGATACCTTTTTTTTTTTTTTTTTAATCTCCTTTACTAATAAGATGTAAGTTATAATCAACTGGTTTTAAATCTTAGAAGTACAATTTTGCAGATTTTTAACTGCTATGGAAAACTATGTGATGGAAGATCCATCTCATACTGTTAATAGCCATGATTCAAACACGACAGTGATTCCCTGTTTTATATGTTTGATTGTGTATGGCAGATGCCAAAGACTAAACCAGACCAAAAATCTGCAAATCCAGTCTGAAAGGAAGATGTGCCCTAGCCTCTAACCTCAGCTTGCCACATAGGGCAAAAGTGGTTGTATTGTAGCTCTGTTAATGTATGGGCTGGTTTATGTCCCCTACAACAAAAAGTGTTACCTGAAGGCCGCTCTAAATTGTGCCATAGTGTATGGTGGGTATGGCCCACTAGAAGAGGAGAATGTGAGATAATTCCAGCACATCCAGAGTAGGGTCTGCCTTTACCAACTTAGTACTCAAAGGAAGTGAGGCAAAGTGGGCAAACTGTAACTGACTTTTTGGCTCAAAATCTAAAAAAATTCATGCCTTGACACAGACTTTTGAATGGACTGATTTTTCAAAGTATTTAAAGCCCAGCATCTTCCACTTATGTTTAAGTAATTTTCCTATATTGGTATTTTCTTATATTTTGCTTTCTCTGGGTATACCTACCAAAAAACTCCCAACCAACCAACCAACCAAAACACACGAAACTAAAACAAATAAACAAAAACCCAAACACAAAAAAACCCAAAACCCAAACAAAAAGAAAAACCCCGAACAACCCAGAATTGCTAAAATCTTTACTGAAAACAAACATTTGAAGTTTAAACACAGATTTATTTGAAGATCTGATTAAATAGTAAAACTACTTAGTCTTGTGATTTGGTCTGAGAAGTGCCAAAGCAGTGAGAAAGAGAACTACCTTTCCAATGATGTTGTATAAGAAGCTAGTCTCCACCATTCCAAAATTCTTAGGCAACATTATCTTCCCAGGTGCTCTTCCACCTAATATAAACTTAGAACAGAATCTTCAACATTCATTGTCTTTTCTTGGCTAAATTTCTCTGCTTTATTCCACCAATTTCTATGAATACTCAAGCTGCAGGAGTAGCAGACAATTTAACATCAAGGATGTTTTAAAACGTAGACACAAACAAATTCAAACCTTTGGGTAACTTGGGAGAAGATTCCTTTGATAGGCAATAAGAAGGAATAAAAAGGATGCAGATATCAGCCTAATGACACTGAATTTACTGAAGGACAGCTTGAGGGCATGGTAAACTTTGTTGACCAAGACCACAATATGCCAGACTTAAAGGAATGTGAATACTGAGATGAGCTTTCCAGCTGCCACTATCCCTAATTAATAGACCAAAACAATCACTAGCTATCCCCATGCTTTACGGGACTTTGCAGGTAGATTCACATCTGAACTGTGCTGTCTGAGATGACCTCTATCAAGAACTTCAACATAGTAAAATCCAGTTGTACCACTTGAGTTCTTGCCTGACTAATGGAATGTTGCAAATGTATTGCTAGCAGGACAAAAGCTATGTGGCCACCTACAGCTTTCTGTCAAGACTTTAAAAAGAAATACCAACTGTGCTATAATAAGAAATCAGCTTGCCAAAACATTACAAAAAGCAAGAGCTTCCAACTCAGTGAAACTCCACTTAAGTTATTATATGCTTGAATGGCCCCTGGAACAACAGATAGCTGTGCAATTAATGCAAACCTTGTCATCCTTCTCCACCTCCCTTGTCTCTGCACAGGCCAGTAATGAGGCTCCTTTAGACACAGAATGTGTGCAAAGCCCTGACAAACCACCTCAGTATGCAAAAAAAAGCTGAGGGGAACCGCAGGAAACATGACCACAGTTACAAATAATGTCAGCCCTTTCTATATTCACAAGTTTGCCTTTTGGAGTCAGTTTGCGCTGAGGTGGAAGGATGTATGCTAGACTGTTGTTAGGTGTCTATCTCCAAGGGAAATATTTTCACTTTTGGGGAATAAAGCAACAAAGTCACAAGGGGAAAGCTTACTCTTTTCATGGTCTAGCCATTTCCTTGGCAGGATCTGCTGTATGCCAGGTGGAATAACTACTGTCTGCAGTTTCCTGTTCAGAGAAGAAATCATTGGCTGGTAAAATATTTTCTATTCAATGCTAAAAAAAGGTAAAAAGAAAGCATACCTGTTTTCTAAAATCACCAAATAAAATGCAGTCCCAGACTTTCTGAACAGCTTAGTTTTTAATTACCCACCTTTAGAACAGACTTGTTTCATAGACTAGTCACATGGTTTATTCACTCTTTTCTTGCACAGCTCTTTTTATAGAGCTCAATTTTGCAAATTACTCCACTGCGCAATTGACCTCACTTCTAGAAAATACTGTCTTTCTTAAATATTCTACCTTGGTCTTTTCAGTTTAAGGACATTATTCCCTATAATACCATCATTAACCACCTTAAATAGTTCCTCTAGCAATTTCATGTTATCAAGTATTTATAGATAGTTACCATCATCTTTATCTCTTGAAAGAGGTTCATATAGCTTCATATCTTCATAGATTACGAAGCCAGAAGGGACCATTGTGAACATCTCATCTGACCTCCGTCATAACAGAAGTCATAGGACTTCCATGAATTAATTCTGTTTAAACTAGAACATATCTCTTAGACTATTTTGACTTAAATATTTCTAGCATTACTGAATCTACCAAAACCCTAAGTTGCACCAGTGGTTAATTACCCTTCCTGTTAAAAGAAAATATGGCTTCTTTCTAGTCTGAATTTCTGCAGCACTGAATTTAGGTAAGCACAGTACATTTCCATTATACCGAGAAGCAACCAACTAATTCAAGAGTTGAGGGGAAGGTCTTCCAGTTTTGATGTCTGGGTTCTGTTCCAGTCTAGCTTGTAGTTATATAAGGAGAAAAGGATATTCAGAAGGGCTATGTACATTCTAAATATCTGTGTGTTCCTATTCCATGGCCTAATTAACCTCATTAGTATTTCTAACACTAAAAAAAGTACATTACTGATTTGGGGGGTTCTTAGCACTCACTGCAAAAAGAGACAGAAGTGTACACGAATATTTAACGCAAAGCAATACATTTTAGGAGTCTGAGTAGGGTACTCAGATTTCTATTTTGGCCTTCTCCGCATTCCCGTACAGGCCCTTTCAGCAAGTCATCCAACCTCCTGCGTGTCAACTCACTTGCCTCCAGTCAGACTCACTAACCAGACAGATGTGCCTCAAAGACATAACAATTCATATCTATGAAGTATTTAGAGAACTTTTAGTGAAAGATGTAATGCATGATTATCATTGCAGATGGTGAGTTTTCCTCTCCTGTTTCTCATGCTTCTTGAACCAATTTTCAATTGGTGTTTCTTATTTCTTGTATGTGAAAAGATCACAAAGGGTCGAGTAATTTCTTTTTTTTTTTTTTTTCTTATTTGCAGCCCTTATCACTCCCCCTATAATTACAGTACCTGCTTGCAATCATGTAGCACTACTTATTGAGAATCATCTGACTGCTGTAAGAATGGGCTAAAAATAAAGATGCCACTGCAGCTGTAACACGGAATGGCACATTCTGGAGATGTTTATGCTTGTTTTGTGCAATCCGAGATCAGGAATTTCATCCGTTACAGAACATCAACTTGCTAAACACAAATCTTGCCTAGCCAAAAAAGTCACTAACTATGTGAAGCTGTAATCTTGAACAAGCTGATATAAATAGAATGTAAGTGAGCCTAATGAAGATACTGGATCTCATAGAGATGTAGCTGTATTAGAAATGAGGGATGTTAGGAAAGGCATGCTCAACAGTGGTGCCAAATTTTACATTTCACTCTGTACTTGACTATGAGATAAGGAACAGCTTGGGGTGCTACAAGAAATATTTTGGAATGAAACAAACTTTTTTTTTCTCCCATTGGAACACTTTAGACACATTGCCTAAGAGGGCTCTACTCTGGGGGGAAAAAAAAAATAAAAAAAAAAATAAAAACTTCTAAATGAATGCAGATTGAAATGACCTTGTTGAATACTTTCATAAAAACTGCATTTGCAACTAAAAGCTCTCAGCCTTCTTTCAGGGAGTAACTAAGGGTGTGATTCATCTGCCTCTACCTAACACTCTGAGTCTGGATCTGAGGTGGTCATCATCTGTTTCTTGATAGCAATGGGCAACATCTGGATATCATTCATCCCATCCTAAAATAGAGGCCTACGATAGATGTATTGCCTCTGGTCATGCCTTTCTCTTGTCTGATTCTAAACAGATTTTCAAACAAGTCGCTCAGACTTAGATATCAAATTCTTATATATCTAGGGTTAGAATAGATGAATCTCAACACTAAACCCTTCTAAATAATCTTTATGTAGGATTAGAGTAAGAGTTCCCCCAAATTAGAAGAAATTAAAGGCAAAATCTGATCTGTTCTATTTAGCCTCCTTGTTTCATACCACTGATTTCCCTGGTGGGGGGGAATAACCAAACAAAAAACATTCACTCTTCTCTTTCACTGTTAATCACTGGTGTGGTTTGTGCAAATCAAATAGTTACTGATTTTTATCTAATAAATTACAGGTGTGTAATTTATTATTTTTTTGTTATTGTTGTTATGAATCAATACACATCATTACTATCTACTTTGAAAATCCAAATATGATCTTAAGCAAAACTAACTACTCATAGTTAACCTCACTCACAAAAAAAATCATTTTTCATTCACAAATATTTTGTAATTAGCTCTAATATATATGATTCTCCAAGAATATGTAACAAATCTTTCCCCTGAATACCTCCCTACATTCAGAATACTTACTAAATAAATTTGTTAATTGGGTATATATGTCATTTTAACGTTCTTATAAGTAGCATTCATCAACTGGGCCAAGATAATTGCAATAAAAAAGAAGAAATATATATGTAAACCATCTAACTATGATTTCTTAGCTAGATATTAACAATTAAAAACCAAGGTAATCAGCTTTGGGAGAAATGCAGGTTATTTTCCTTATTACTTCAGTGTTGTCTGGGACATTGTTAACACAAAATGTAGCGATTTGTCATGTTATTTCAGACTACATTTCATCATCTTCCAATAGATTCAGATTACAACTTCATCACATTCAGTGTCTGTACTAGACTCTCACTGAAGATACTTCATGGGAGGAATCTGGAACGTGGAATAGCCACACAGAATTACTTTGGAATTACATGGACATGCTAAACCCTAGCTGAAAATGGTAAACCTAGGACTTTCGTGAAGCATCCCTGGGTTTCAAATTGTTCAGTCATTTTTGAATGTGGAGATGTAAAAGATTACCTCTGCTCAGATTCTGAAACTTCTTTAAACAGAAGTTACTGGTTTTACAGAGGTAACACTGGGAAGTAAATGCTTCTGTCTGGGGAAAAAAAGAGTTTGAAAAAGACATTTCTTCTTTGGCAGATACTGGGCATCTTGGGTGTTATGAATACTAATTTAACTGTAGGACAGTTTTCAGTTCCCTCTCAAAATCAGCAAAATTAAGTTCAGCACTATAAATGACATTCTTGGTGCAGGGTAAACTTTACCAAGTCCCTTTGCAGGACGGGCCTTTACTCTGTCTAAGTTGGTTTTTTTTGGTTTTTTTTTTT
>VXBL01003917.1:0-82709 GCA_013400195.1 Aramus guarauna
CCACGCCGCCGGGCCCGCGTTGTCCCCGGACACGGTTGTCGCCGGGGTGAGAGTACACAAACGCCGACGCGTTGAGAGCAGGGCCGCTGGGAGGCTGCCGCTTTGCCCCGGGGTCCGGTCGGTCCCTGCTCCCGCGGGGACTCTCTGGGGCCGAGCCCCTGGTAGCGGTGGGCTTCGTGTGGCGGAGGGGCGGTGGTACGGGCTGTGCGAGTTACTGACAGGAGGAACAAGCTGAGGAAAAGCAGCGTGTAACAGGCCGGCTTTGGTGAAACGTTTAATTATGCATCGTCTGGGCTGTGTTCTTTAATGAGTTTTTGTGTAAATACAGTTACAGAGAGGAGGAGAGAAATGTTACTGAGCTGTGAGCGGTGTGGGGGGGAAATGCGTCTTTGATTAAAAATGATCCCTTGGCAGAGCAGGGGGCTGTCTGAGAAGGCAGCGCCTGGGACAGAAGGGTTCCTGCGCCAGCTGCTACCGACACCTCTGCCGCTGAAACTTTTTGTCCAGTGTTTGCATACGAATGTTCAAGCCTTGCGTTGTGCGTTGTCTGTCCTTTTCTCAGCTTGTTGGTCCTTTGAGGCAAAGGCTGTTGTGGGATGTGTTTTGTAAGTGAATCAGGCCAAGGATTTGGTCAGCTTTGTTATACTTTCTCATTTCCTACCCTTGCTCTGTGATGTCCTGTAAACCCTGACAGGATTTCAGATCTGTTCTCTTGCACCTGCCCTGACGGCGATAGGCTCTTTGCCTTTATTTAATACTTCCTCTTGAGCCTTTGTCACGATATTTTCGTCATCCCTGGCTGGTTTGTGGTGGGAATAACTTCCTTCTCTCTGTTTTTCCCCAGAAAACATGAAGGAAGTGAAGGAACCGAGGCATCGCAAAGACAACAGGCGCCCAGATCTGGAGATTTATAAGCCTGGTCTTTCCCGACTGAGGAGCAAACTCGTGCTGCCAAAGCACGAAGTCTTGGAGAAGGAGAGGAGCAGAGCTGAGGAGGAGAGTGCCAGTGACAGGGGCCCTTCGGGAGGAGGGGCTCCAGTTATGGAGGATTTCAGCAAAGGTGATGGCCCCAAGCAGAATGGTCCTGCACAGAAAAATGAAGAGGGAGAGACTAAAGGTGGTCTTCAGAGCCAGGAGAACTTGTCCAAGCAGCCTGCTCCAGATGAGTGGTGTCCCAAGACCGCCAGGAGAACCAAGAAGCCGGACCAGCAGATCTACCAGCCTGGGAAACGTCTGCATTCAGCCGCTAAAGAACTATCCCTGCGGTCAGCTACTGAGGAAGTCACCAGTAAGATGGAGCAGCTGAAAGTTGAGAGAGACGAAGAAACTGAGAAAGGTACTGGAAAAGACAATAACAGGAAAAGCAGATCGAGCAAGGAGGATAGAGAGGGGAGCCAGGCAGGGGAAGGAGTGAAAGCCTCGAGGGGAGAAAAAGAAAGACGAATAGAGCGAGGCGAGAGGATAAGGAGAACTAGCAATGAGGTGATGCAGGGGAAGCTGAGCTCGACCAAACGGTATTCCCGCTCTGACAAGCGGCGGAGCCGGTACCGCACCTGCAGCACAAGCTCAGCTGGAAGCAACAACAGTGTAGATGGAGCCCCACTCGTGGATGGGGTGGAGAGGCGGCAGGAACGTGCCAGAGAAAGAGTACGTCCTAGGAAGCAGCTCTCTGCGTCCTCCACTGACTCCTTGGATGATGACAGAATCGATGAGGCAGAAGCATATGTCTCCAGCAGGAATTCAGACAAGAAAAAGTGTTCAGAGCAGAGTCGAGCTTCTCGGAGTGAGAGTGAGTGGAGCAGCAATGGCAGGGAAGTCAAGGGACCCTTTCGAGTCACGTTTGACAGCAAGACTATGAACAGGGATGTCAGTCTGGCAGATACAGATAAAAAAAAGCCCCTGAAGGCGTTTGTTAGTTGCAATGACTCAGAGGCGTCGGAGGCGAGGAGCCAGAGCAGAGAGCCCCAAGGGAGGGGCCGTGGGATTCTGTTCCTGCCTGCCAACATGGACCTCTCTGCCAGCACCACGGGCTCCCCTGAACCCAGTCACCCTGGGCCCAGGCTCCTGCTCGGCGGAGCTGGCTGTAAAGGCCCCCGAAGCAGGGGCCGAGGCGGCACTGCTCGCAGGCTGTGGGATCCCAACAACCCGGACCAAAAACCCGCCCTGAAGAGCCAAACCGCTCAGCTTCACTTTCTAGACACAGATGATGAAGTCAGCCCCACCTCCTGGGGGGAAGCCCGCCAGGCCCAGACATCCTACTATAAGTTCCAAAACTCCGACAACCCCTACTATTACCCTCGGGCCTCCGGCCAAGGCCCGCAGTATCCTTATGGCGGCTACTCCCTGCAGTACCCTATGGGTCCAAGCAACGGTGTCTATCCAGGACCCTATTACCCTGGGTACCCTGGCCAGGCAGGGCAGTACATGTGCGGCCCGCTCTCCCCGACTCCTCTGAGCCCTGAGATGGAGCAACAGATGCGGAACATGCAGCAGCAGGAGCTCAGCAAACTCCTCCGTGAGGCTGGGAACCAGGAGCAGCAGCTCAGCAATCTGCTTTCCAGAGACCGCATCAGCCCAGAGGGGCTGGAGAAGATGGCTCTGCTGAGGTTTGTGGCTGTGCTGGAGAGGGGTGTGTGACCGAGTCATTTCCAGAACTGTTATCCAGAGAACGGTGTCTTTTTGGGGATCTGGTATACTGGAGATGTTAGAGTCTCAGGGACTGGGCGACTGGGCAGTGGCTTGCTAGTTTTTGATTTGTTGGGTCTGTTTGGCATGTGCAAGTGGTGTGTGGGTATCAGAAGGAAACTGTGGGTGAAGATATCATTTGCTTGGGCAGGGAGCTAAGCTGTGGCTTGTTGTGGAGTGCCCTGCCCGTGTTGCAGGGACGTGAAGGAGCAGGACAAGCACCCACTGCGTCTTTTGGGTTCTTCTTGCTCTTGCTAGAGTTGGTCTCTCTCGGTTCCAGTGCTCTCACGTGCTTTCAGTATTTGCTGCCTGACTTCTGCTTTCTTACCTGTTCTCAGTTATCCGCTGTCTCATTTGCATTGTGGGCTTCAGGGGCAGCGACTGTCGGCTTGTGCTTGCGAAGCGTTGCGTGGGTTCCTGATGCTGTGTAACAGTGACAGCGCCTTTCCAGCACTGGGCAGTTCTGCTCTTGACACTGCCCAATGCTGTGACATGTGGCAGTCCAGTGGGAGCAGCCTGGTGATGCCAGCTAGCGAGAGAGAAGTGACACACGTGCTCTGGAGGGTAGTTAACATGGCTGTACTGAGTTTCAACTTAGCATGTTTCACATTTACTTGTGACCTCTGTGTCTCTGGGGCTTCTCTGGAGACTTATTTTCAGAGCTGACTGGCAGCGAATCTAGTAGGTGAGCTCATTTCAGGGCTTGTTCTGTGTTTTGGGGACTTGTGCTTTAGACCACAGGGTTGGATATGTCGGTGCTTGAAGCAGCACTGGAGGTTTCAGGTCTTCCTCAAGGTGTCAAGGTCACCCAGAGCTGTTGTCTGGAGGGAGAGGAAAGCCTGTGCAGTGCTGCTGTGTCCGTGTGAAGCCCACCCTGCCCTGGGAGCGTAGGCACGGCTGGCCCTCTTACTCTGTCAGGCTCTTCCAGACATTGCCATCTGGCTTTGCTCCAGGCTTTACCATCTATGCTGTTGCATTGTTCTCTGTAGGGCTCAAAGCATTATAAGGGATAAGGCTGCCAAGGCAGCAGCAGCTGAGGATCCCCTTTAGGGTAAACTCGCCCCATGTATTGCGGAGCTGTTTCTAGTCTCAAACTATTTTATTAAATTCAGGAGAGGAATTCTGCTCCAACATCTGGGCAAGGCTGTAGGTAGCTGGTGAGGGGAATGTGATTTCTGGGACTCTGAGGCTTTATTTCCTTCAGGTGTGATGTTCCCAGCTCTCACTCTTTTTTGAGGAAGCAGGGTCTCTGTTTCAGCTGGGTATTTTGGTTGGATAGAAGGGAGGTGGGGATTTTTTAATGGCAATACCTCTCCCGCCCCTCTGGTTCTTGGTGTATTTGTTCCCGGCCCTTAGTAGCCAGTCTTTGTGCTCAGAAGGAGCAGAGCCCTGCAGCGCACGCTTTCTCTGTGTCGGTATCAGGAGACACTTATGCCTTGCTCTTCCCAGTGGCAGAGCTGTAGCAGAGCTCCTTGCTCTTTGCCGGACCCCAATCCATATGTAAAAGGGAGATGGGGACCTTTCACATTTGCCCTCCTGGAGCAGGAAGGACATTTGATTGCAGCAGCTCCTGTCTCCCTCTGGGACACGTGCGGAAGCATCGATTTGCTGTAGCGTATGAGCCGAACTGCTGATGTCTCCTGCTTGCTGGATAAAAAGCAGCAGGTGGCTCAGCACGTGTGCCCTGGCAGCTCGGGCCCGGGCTGGGCAGTTGCTGTTGTATTTGACCACTGATTGTGTTTTGCTGTAGGGTGGAGATGCTGCAGCTGTACGAACGGTGTATCCTGATGGATATCGAGTTCTCCGATACCCAAAATGTGGACCAGCTGCTGTGGAAGAACGCGTTTTACCAAGTGATTGAGAAATTCAGGCAGCTTCTCAAGGACCCTCAGGGGGAAAATGCCCAAGAAATTCGGAATAAACTGCTCCAGCTTCTAGATGAGGTAAGAAGAGAAAAACTTCCCCAAACTCCACTAAACCTGGGATTGGCTGGTGTTTAGAATGAGATGGTGTGACTTCTTGATAATATTCACATTTCTGTGCCTTAGGCCATCCTTGTGCAAGGAGAATGCTCAGACAGATTATGGTTTAGTGTGGCAGATGTAGGTCCAGGTGGACATTTGTTATAATTTAAATCAGGCTTTTTTTGGTATATTTTATGTTAATTATAAGTTGATTTAAGCTAAAATGAAATGATTGCCCTGAAGTGGAAATAAACAAAAGCATTTCTGGAGGTGTTTGTGGCATCTTTATTAAATTTGCTCAAAAGTCATTCTGTTAAACTGCGCCGCTTGGTTTATTCTTTGTAGAAAGCAGGCTGACAGATCCGAGAGGATGTGTTTTATAGAATTAGGTTGGTGGGAAGGAACTGTTGGAGGGCTTTAGTCCAACCTCCTGTTCAAGGCAGGACTCCTCCAACACGAGATTAGGTCAGTCTTGATTTTGTTTAGCTCAGTCTTGAAAACCTCTGAGGCTGGAGATCCCCTGACCTCCTTGTTGTTTTCTGAAGAGAAACAGCCCAAACCCCAGGGAGAGGGACCTTCTTTCTTGCACATGGCAGGGACGGTGTGGCGATTTTGTGCTTGTCATCAGAAGGGTTGTAACATCCAAGTATGTGTGTGTTTTGCAGGGCACTTCTTTTTTTGATGGCCTACTCCAGAAGCTGCAGGTGTCATACCAGTTCAAGCTAGAGGACTATATGGATGGGATGGCCATCCGCAGTAAACCTCTGAGGAAAATGGTAGGTTGGCTTCCTCCTGGAGACTTCTCATCCTGTTAATTGCATGCAACATGCTGAACTCAATGTGCTGCCCTTGCCAAGAGGTAGGCAGCTGTACTCTGAACAGATGTCAGTATGTTTGCAGGGAATCTTTCTCAGCTGTTAGAGAACTTGTTGAACCAACTCTGGTGCATTAACATTTCTTAGCTTCCTTTGCAAAGCACAATTTTTTTTTTTTTTTTTTTTTTTGGACCAGCTCTGTGACCAGGGCTAAAAAAGTGGAAGAAATGTTCAAAGGTAACTTGGCTTTCCCTTAGATATTGAACATCTCTTATTTCTGTCTGTGGAATCCAGAATAACAAACAAGGCAAGCTAACAGTTGCGCTGCTTCCCTGATGCTTGACAGCATATTGCCCTGAGTTGTGAGTGCAGGTGCGAGGGACAGCTGGGAAAGAATATTTTAGTCCAGCTCCATCCCCAGAGAGACGTTTTTGTCTAACAGCTGTCCTCAAATTGGTCATGGACCGAACAACTCTTTTTCTGGAGAGAGATGGGATGTTGTTGTAAGAGAGGAGGTGTTTAGGGGATTGGCTTGCCCCTACAAATGCTGAACCGGTGCCATGGAGCCTTGTCATTTCATTTTGCTGCCCTTTTGAGAGACCTTCAGTGTGTCAGTGATCTCCTCGTGGCTCCCTACAGTCCCTGTGTGCTCGCTGGGTCTGCAGGTGAGCCAGGGCTGCGCAGGTCCAACATGATGTACTGGATGCTTCTTTCCAGGTGAAGTATGCGCTGATCAGTGCTCAGAGGTGTATGATTTGTCAAGGGGACATTTGCCGATACAGAGAACAAGCAAATGACACCGCAAACTACGGAAAGGCACGCAGGTATTGTGTTCTTCACTGTTGCTCGCTGAGCGCAGCTCTTCCTCTATCTACAAGGAATGTATCTCGTTTCATGCTTAAACTTGCCTTTAGCCAAAGAAGTCTTTCCATGCCTCTATTGTGTTGCAGTCCTGTGAAGCTGAAAGATGTAGTCTAGACTGTTTTGTTGTCCCAGAGGTCAAGCCAGCAGATCCACTCAACCTCCAGCCATCTAGTGTGGACGTTGTCCTGTGCTGATTCTGCAGCAGGGAGGGTTTATGCTGTTGAGGCTGGCAGACTGACTTGTATTTTCTGGTAGCTTTTCAACTAGGAGAGGTTCCCAATGTGTCCGTATGTTCTGACTGCATCAGGAGTTACTGGCACTTGTTGCTGCTTGTCACTCTTGGTTTTTTGATGTTTTTTTTTCTGGAGCAAAGACTGGGGGGAGACAAGTGAGCCCAGCATGGGGAATGGAGCCCTGAAATCTGTGGAGGTTTGGAGAAGAGGGCAGGGAAAGCTGCTGATTTTGGGGTCTGTGGACATCGTGGAGTATGCTGATATCTCAGAGAGTCTGGGAGGAACATGGTGAACATAGGGTTCATCATGTGTCTGAACAGCGTTGATGGATCCATGTGGCATGATATAAGCTGGAGAGTGGATAATACAACTGAGGGAAAATGGAGAGGAGATGAATGGACTGGCACTGAGTGGATGCTTCTTGTCTTGGGACGATTAAGGATCTTGAAAATATGGGGAACGAGCTAAGGAATATGGAGGGTTTGGTCCCAGCTGCCAGGGAGCTAAAAAGGGAACTGAGAGGGAAATGCTCCCTGAATAGCCTGTTCTCTGTGCCTGAAGCTGCACAGGGGATAGTGCTTGCTAGATCTGGCTAAACGCTCATCTTCAGGCTGAGCCAAGATCATTTCCTTCTGCAGCTGTATCTGCCCCTCTCTCTTGTCCTGTGCCACAACTGCCGCTGGCTGCCTGTGCACGCTCTTGCAGGCAGAGGGCACTTGTGCAAAGGGCCTGTTCCCTGCGGGACTGCCAATGCTACACTGCAAGAGGAATTCTGTGCCCTTAACAGCAAGGAAGGCAACCCGATGTCCTTTCAGTAAACCTTTCTCTCTGGTTCTTCCCTTCCTCAGCTGGTACCTGAAGGCTCAGCAAATTGCTCCCAAAAACGGCCGCCCGTACAACCAGCTGGCGCTTCTGGCCATCTACACGGTAAGATGCTCATCATGCAAGTATTTAGCAAGCATGGAGAAAGCCTCTGGAGTGGTGGTGAGATTCCATCTGGTGGAGAAAGTCATTGTTTAGGGCAGTGGTCCCAGATGCTTGGTGTTTTTTTTCTTGAAAAAAGCTGATGGCAGGGTGTGCCGTGTGGATTCCAGCTGCTGCGGCTTCAGGCAGCTTTGTTAGATATACGCTACTCCCTCAGGCTATTGGCGTTCTGGGGCCTGTTCTGCAGGCTGTTCAGAGTGCAAATGTTTTAAAAGTGGGTTGTGTTTAAAGTTTTGCATGAGGTGTTTGTGCCCAAGGCCATGCTGTCATGAGGATGCTGTTTCTGTTTGCCATATCTTCATTGAACCTGTGGGCACTGGAAGTGACGTCCACACATGACTTTCTTAGGTTTCAGTTTTGCTGGCTACTCCAGCCATGCAGGAAAACTTACTTCAAGGAAGATGTGACAGCAGATAATGGAAGCGTCAGGCTGGGACACAGGGGCTGGTAGGGATCTACCCGTTCACAACACTGAAAGATGCTGGTTTAAAGCAGAGCAGTTCAGAGCTGCAGGGTTCAGAAGCGCGTTTCATTTGTGGCTGGGAGTGACCTTTCTGACTCCCAGTGTGGGGCTTGGAGCAGCAAAGTGTCCCACCCTCTGTGGTGGTCTGTAAGGCCAGCAGCATGTGGGCAAAACCCTAAATGGCTGTGTCCTGGTAGCATAAAGACTTGGGGAGTGTCTTCTCAGTGAGAGACTGTTTTGTGTGAGCTTCTGGGTTGATGGCTGCTGTAGAAGCCTTGGGGCTAGAGCAAGCGAGTCTGCAGGCTGCAGTGTCACCTGCGCTCCCTAACCCTGGCAAAAGGCTTGTGCTTTGTGCTGGTGTTTGTAGGCAGCTCTGAACGTGGATGGAGAGTTCAAGGTCCTGCTTGTCGTAGTGTTGATTGGCATATCTGTCTGTCTCAGGCAGTATTGAGGGAGAGGACGTGTATTGAGGGACAGGGAAGGCGAAGTATGTGGGAGCTTGGCTCTGAATGCCCAGAGTGAGTGGCAGCGCTGAGTCTGGTTGTCTTTTTGCAGAGGAGAAAGCTGGATGCTGTCTACTATTACATGCGCAGTCTGGCTGCTAGCAACCCCATCCTCACAGCCAAGGAGAGCCTCATGAGTCTGTTTGAAGAGACAAAACGCAAGGTGAGTCTTGGAGCTGGGCTGTGGGATGCTGCAGCTACCCGTGCTAACTGTCCTGTGCTGGGGAGCTGTGATCCAGAGAGCAGGGTGATATGGCTTTTTAACTTGGAGTCACCACTTACCTACTTCTAAGAAATTCCATGTTGGGAGTCAGATGAGAGAAGCAGCCTTCAGAATGATGGTGTCCTTTCCACTTCTCAGGCTGCTTTTGGGGTTGTCTGGGCAGCTCAATCTCTTGTTTCTGGGTCATAAACTGTAAAACAGCTAAGCTCAGCAAGAGCTGTAGGTTGCTGTGGTTTGCAGCATGGCCTTGGCATCATTGTCTTATCCCATAAGTGCCCCACATCTATGGGGGTGGGCAGGAGAGACTGCAGTCCCTTTGTGCCCCAGAGAATCACCCCAAGTCAAAGACACAGCACGTTGGCTGTCTCACAGTCCTAGGACTGGGCACAGCTTTTCTTGACCCAGGGCAACTGGAGTTGAAAACCTCTCACCTGCGTGGTCCTATAGTGCGAGAAACCAAATTCTGGACTTGTCAATGAGTTACCATGGTTCTGAAGCAGGGGGAAGGGCTAATGTCTCCGTGTAAATGAAATTATCTCCTTTTCCTGAACTTTGATCCCTGGGTGACCTGAATATGTCCTCTCTGCCCAGGCTGAGCAGATGGAGCAGAGGAAACATCAGGTGCTGGATCTGAGCCCCAGCCGCTGGGGGAAGAACAAGAGGTCCACGTTGCGACAAGTCGGAGATGATGCCACACGGCTGGAGATCTGGATCCATCCCTCCCACCCCCGCTCCTCCCAGGGCCACGAGTCCGGCAGGGATTCTGAGCAGGACAACGGTCTTGGGAACCTCAGCCCCAGCGACGTGAGTACTGCAGGAGGCGGCAGTTGGCTTTGGTGTCATGTGTTTGGAATGCAGTGGAATGACACTGGATCTGTTTTGCTTTCCTGTTGCTAAATTTTCCAGTGTTTTGGCTTCCCCTATGGGAGCTGTGCCTGGGTCAGGCTGAGGAGCTGGTGACCTCGTGCCTCTCATGTTTAAGGCATGTTGTTACCATCCATTTCTTGGCAGCATGTGCTGGCGTGACTGATGTGGAATAGGAGAGGCACAAGCAGAAAGATGCTGTAAAATGCCTTTGCCAAGGGCTCTAACTAGGGTGAGGTTGCTGGTGGGAAATGAGGTCAGGTGCTGAAGAGCAGGGTTAACAGTGACCCTGTAAGCTCTGAGGCTTGTTCTGGAAGTGGGTCGCTGGTCCCAGCGCCAAATGATGGGAGGTTTGCACTGGGAGTGCGAAAACTGTGGTTTTAATTACCAGTCTAGGTGTTATATTTGCATTACTTGTTCTGAGAGGCCAGATTATTTCCTTTCTTTTGCAAGGATTAAAAAAAATTAAAAATTTACTCATGGTATCTCTCGTCAGTCTGTTCGAGCTGTGTACCTTGCAAGAGGAGCCTGAGTGAACTCTGTTTGTCAGGCACAGGAATGCAGGCGAAGGCAGTGGTGGTTGGGAGCTCATCCTCTAGGAATCCTTGCGCCGCTTTGGCACATGCGGCCTGCAGGAGAACTTGCCAGGGAGCTCTGGGCTGCCTGTCCTAAAATGGCTGTTAAGGATGTGAGTTTAGCAGAACTGGGAAGACCTTCTCCGCATACTGCGGGGCCCAGAGCTTCTCGGATGCGATTGCACTTTTATAACTATTTTGTGACTTCAGCTGGGTGGAACTGGGGTGAAATCTTGGAGCTTTGAAAGATAAGCTCTGGCACATTGCTGCAGCATTTTTAAGATGTTACTGCCCTTGGTTGTTTTCCCTCTCCTCAGCTTCTCTTCTGGAGACCTTTGCTTCCTCAGCATCATTGAAAGGAACATGCCAGGCTTTAGCCTCTCCATAAATCAGTGATGAAGATGTTTTGACATAAGATGCTGTGAGTGTTTTTGAGGCACTAGGGGTTTCTCTTTTGCAGTGCTCCCATGTGAGGTAGTGTAACTGCTTGCAAAGCGGGGGGCAGCCATGTCTTGTTTGTAGTGCAGCGCTGTTTGCTGGAGCTTGTCCTTGGTCTGTTCAATGGGGGTGTGTGCTCTCTGAAGAGCAGGTTGCTGGCAATGCCTTGTACAGATTTTTTTGTCTGATTACTACCATTAGTCTTGATTTCTTCATCTGTTTGAAATGTTGGCTCATTGAAAGCATGAGCTTTCTGATTGCGGAGATGCCGCACGATCAGAAATATAATGGGAAAAGGGCTGGGGGAGCTGAGGGTGTAGGTTCGGCACTGCTGGTTTTGGCAGCCGAGGCATTTGTACTCGGGCTGCCTGTGCCTGCCACGGTGCAGCACTCTACTTGTGTTGGCTGTGCCGTGCCTGTGTCACCGGACCGATCTGGATTAAAAGTAAACAGGTGAAAAGCAGACCTTAAATCTGTGACGCTGCCAAAGCTCCCGGCTGGATAAAGACAGCAGCTCTTCAGGAAGCTCTGGACTCCTTGTCCCTTGAAGCTATAGCCTCTTATCCTCTTCCTCGCTGCACCTCTGGGTGGTTTGCAGCTCCTTCTCTGTTGAGGAGCGGAGCAGTCCGTGTGTTGCCACTGTGTGGCACTGTTTGGCCTCAGAAGGGCCCTTTCTGCACCAGGGCAGGCAGCAGCCCGCAGCATCCTGGCAGCACCTCTGCCCCACATCCCCCAGCTGGGCGGAAGGGAACAGCTCTTCTCCCAGGGGATGTGTGCCAGCGCTTACGTGTCATTTTGGGGAAATGAGTCTAAACTGTGTCATCGCCTCCTTGATCCCTTCCTTGCCAGCTTTAGCCCTTGAAAAGGCCAAGGCAAGTTGTTGTTCTGTCGTTTGTACTGACAGCTGTGCTCTGCAGGTAGCTCCTCGGGCATCGATTTTCGTGTCAGCTGTTTCTGGGCCAGAGAATGGAATTTTGTGGGGTAGAATGGGAGAGTCTTCAGCTTTCAGAAGCAGATGTAACACCACAAGTGTAGACCCTAACAGCTCTGGACTTGTACGGGGCAGAAGTGTGGGAGAGAGGCTCCTTCTACCCTTCAGATGAAGGCTATGGCTTCAAATCCAGCCCAAGCCAAAGGTGACCGGTGTTTTTACTGTGGAGATGCTGGCTGTTTCACAGGTGACAAGAAATTGATTTGGGATGTTTTCCGTCCTCAGTGGTCGCTTTCTTCATTGCACAGGCGGTTAGGTGCCAGTCCTGTGATGTGGCACGCTTGGCAGGGAGATGCTGAATGATTACTCTCCCAGGACCTGCTGATGTGCATGGTCTCCCCGTCAGCGAGCAGAGAGTCTGCTCAGCACATGCTTGAGCATCTCTTCTCATTGCTGACTTTATTTTTCCTTCTGCAGCCCTATACAAAGACGTAAACTTCATTACTTTATTTCAGGGTTAGGAGCCAGCTGAATGGAGTTAGTAAAGCGTGATGGCAAGTGTGCAGAAGGCCAGCTCACACTGCAGCCGTTGCTGTGACAAGAAGAAGTGGCACGCGGTGCTGGCAGTTTGCCTTGGCACCGTGTGTTTAGGTAGAGGCTTGGCTTAGCTGCTGCTTTCACAGTTTGCTGCATCATGTTTTCTAGGAAGATGCAAAAATGGAAGAACATACCATCTGTCCACACCAAGCGGCATGTATCTCTGTTTGACCCCTTCATCAGTAACTGGATTTGGCACTGCTGGCATGGAACTGTGTCAAAGCCAGCTGAAGAAGTGTTTGGGTTGCAGCCTAGCAGTTTTGTGCTTAGGGTTTTGTTCGTTATGCCCGCAACCTTTTGGGGTTTCATTCTGTGAATGACCGTTCTTTGTGGTCTCTTCCACGTTTCATGTTTCCAGGTGTGCAGTGGCAGGAGACTTCACGCTGACCCAGTGCCCTGCTTACCTGGCAATATCAGGTCGCTTAATCTGGGATTCCAATAAGAAATGCAAAAAAAGGGACTGAGCCAATCAGCAGCTGTATTGCTTTTTTAAAAAACAGCTGGATAGGACAAAGTGAGCTGAAGAGCTGTCTGCCATTTCTGCTCTACCACTGGTTTCATTTGCTGTGGGTCTGTATTGATCTTAAATCTGATAGTACTGTATACAGCTTTCTGCGCAGACTGTGAATTGGTAAAGTAAACAGGGCAAATGTGCTGTCAGTCTCTTGAGAAAGTGTTAATATTAAACTGAGTTTGAGATTTTAATCACCCTTGTCAGGAAATGCTGAGTTAAGGTTCCCACAGTTGCTGCTGCCTGTGCTCTGCAGTAGATACTTCCTTGTGTTATCATGCAGCGTGCATGCACTAATAAAGATTACTCCATAGCTGCAGCTGAGATTAGGGAAGAGAGGTTTTCTCTTGGCGCAACAGTAATTGAATAGTGCTTCTCTCCAGATGTCTGAATACTTTAGAATCATTAAAGAATTAAGTCTCCTAGCCTCTTTGTGAGAGGTCAATCTTGTAGAGCCATCAAAAGTTTGGTAGGGCCACCCAAAAAGCTCTCAGGAAAGCTAAGACCAGAGTCAAGATCTGCTGTCTCAGCCCTCTGTGTCAGCTGCAGGAACCTTCCTGTTTCCCCCCAGCCTGCTGGTTAGGGACAGAGGTGTTGCGTTTGCCTGGTGCTTGGGCGCCTGTTGAGCAACAACTCCTTTGCAACAGTAGAGAAATAGTGGTGGAATTGTTAGCTCTGAAGTTCAGAGCAGGTTTTAACCTCCATTTCTTTACACAGGCTTTCTTCTCAGCAGCAGGGAGTATGGACAGTGCATCAGGGTTTCCACAAGTGAGCAGTAAATACCAACAGGAGGTCTACTAAAAAAAGAAAAGGACAGAATTCTCTCAATAGGCTGAATATAGAGGGTTTCGTACTTCTGTGTTGTTTCTTCATTGCCTACTCTACTCTTCTTTGGAAGCTTATTATATGTACAGCTGTCCATCTGTGCTGGTAATGAGTGCGAGTGCCAGGAGACAGAGTAGCGAAGTCAGAGGTGTAAGCAGTGTGTATCTTTAGGTGCTCGTTTGTATTTTCTTTCAGATGAGTAGTGCTTATCTCCTTTGGACCCCTTCGTCTCCTTCCATCTCCCAAGTCCTAGAAAATCAGATGAATGGCAAGCATGCAGGGAAACGGTCCTCTGTGGCTGGATGAGGGCACTGTCTTCTCAAAGCACTGAAGGTTGTGAGACCTGTCCTGCTTTTTTCCCCTCTAAGTCAGGATTCAGCTAACCGGGAACTTATCCAGCAATGCCTGATTGGGGTTATCGTCACAACTTATTGTGATTTGTTTCTTTCTGAGATGAGACATCTCCAAGGATTCTCACCTTCTGTCTTTCTAAGTTCTTCTTGCCTGCTTAGTTTTATTTCTGACTTTGCCTGCCCCACCTGTGCACCATGATGCTGCGTCCACTTACACTTCTGCAGCCCAGTTGCAGTCCGAGGCTGGAGAAGGCACTTTTGGGAATGCTTGTGGAGTCCTGGGAGCTGCCCAAGCCGCTGCCTCAATAGAGGCCATGTGTCCTGAGCGAAAAGGGTCACTGTCCTAGTCAGCTTCTGCACGTTTCACATCCGTTTTTCCATGGTGGTGTTTGTTGTTTCTGCTCTGGCGCTTGTTTCTCTCGGATAGCAGCTGCTTGGGTGACTCTGGGCTGGCTCCTTCTCCTGGCTGGTTTCAGTCGGTGCCGTTATTCCTCTGGGAGATCTGCCTCTTAGGCTCTGCATGCAGAGAGGAGTGCTTCTGGGGAGCAGTGGGATTAAACCTCATGTTAGTCTGGTAGCAGTTTTGGTGGGGGTTTCTTGGCCACTTTGCTCTATCAGCCTGTCCTTTGCTCGGACCAGTCACATGCGAAAGTGGCAGTGACCTGTGTTCAGAGTTGGGGTTGCCTTGATGTCACTGCCTGTGGTCCCTAGGAGCATCTGGTTTGTTAAAAGGCTGTTGTGGTGTGAGGCGGGTGTCTGTGAGCGTGGCCAACTTTGCTTGTGCAAATATATCACAGAGGCAACCTTGTTTACTGAGAGCGACTCCCTTTACTCTCAGCTCTTTTCTCACTTTGTAACTCTTTTCCATTACACATGACTAGAAATAAGTGACAGGCAAAAGTGGAAGTGATGTATTGCTATAACGATGGTTGTTCTTCCATATAGATGCACGGATAAGAGGCTGCTTGGGGAACTCACTGTTTCCGGAGTGTCTGCCCCTGAGTCTGCTGCCAGCCTGGTGGGAACATTTCTCTGCACTGCCAGTCTGGCTGGGTGGTTTTTCTCAGGACAGTGAAAAACCGATCTTTTCTCTTCCATGCAGGCTCCTATGAATAATGCCCGCTGGCTGAAGTACAGGGCTCCCTTGTTTGCTACCTCCATGGTGTCAGGTGGGCAAAGAGCAGAGAATGGTCCTTTTTTAGGAGTTTGTGATCTGGAAAAAAATGACAGCGCAGACATACCTGCCTTCCCCCTGCTGCTGGGACATGTGTCCCCAAAAGGGTAACCCTGCGGGCTGCACACGATGCCCTGGAAGCCTGCGCTGACTTTTGCGTGCTTTCAGGGTGTTTGGGTTGGTTTTTTGTTTTTTTTTTTATCTGAAGGGACTGGAAACCACTAGACCAGCAGTGCCCGGAGATGCCCAGTGGGGTCTTCTACTGAAACCATTTCTCACGCCTGTTAAACATCTGAGTCGCACCAGAGTGGTGGCATAGGTTTGTTCCCAAAGGGAGGGGACACATGAGGGAGCGTCCACTCGGTTTTTCTCAGTGCACGAGCCGGTAGTGGGATACACACAAGCTCTTACAGCAAGGCCTCGAGTCAGGCTGCCATTGGCGCTGTGTCGCAGGAAGGCGGCTTGTGTTAAGTCAGGAAGTTTGTTTCTGCCACAGTTAGGTACTCTCTAGTATTTGACGTGAGTGATCCCGTCTGTGGTCTGTTGTGTTATGGTCTGCCCTTGCTGACAGGGGAAAGCAGTGCTTCCTCTCCAGCCTGCTGCCTGTTGCTCTATTTGATCCATACCTTTGCAGCTATGCGAGCCTCGGCTGAGCCTCCCCTGTGATACAAAAACGAGCAGCGAAGCTCTCTGGGGCAGGAATGCTAGGCACTAGCAATCAGCTAAAGGCTGCCACTCCTTATTTCTTTTCTTTACCCACCACTCGTGAAAAAGAAGCAGGAGATGTTGCATCCTTAACTTTTGCAGGACTCGAGAGGGAGAAATCTGGAGTTCCCTCTCTCCCTCCCTGGCAGCCTCCTTTTCTCACCCCCACCAGCTTGCAGGAAGCTGTTGGGTTTGGTTACTCATTCGTGGAGGTCAGGACTAGGTCTGGGGTTTTTTCCCCTTTGTGTTTAGGAAACGGTTTACAAACTGTTTTGAGCACGGGGGAGCTGGTGGCGTGCGAAAGAGGCTTCTCAGCCTCTTTACTGCTGGACTCTCGTTAATTCTCTGCCCTACCTCCTTTTCTGTAGTCTCTTTCTTGGTTGGCAGCATGAGTATTTCTGAGTGCTTTCCCCAGCCTGCAACCCCTCCGCCTCCTAATATGACCTCGGTCACCAAACCACCTTGGGGCTTTATTTTTACTCTGAGCCGTTTTATTTTGCGTGGTAAGAAGGTTGGTTTCTTTCCCCTAGCAGTGAGAAGAGTTCTCTGGAGGAAGTAAAAGAGTGCCAGGCTGCAGTTGGGGCTGGTTAAACACTAAAACCACAGTCCTAGCCTCTCTGGGTTTGAGACGTGACATTCAGACGTGCAGCTTAGCACTGGCTTTTTTTGCCAACCACTTGTGCACCCTCCCTGCATTTAATTTTATTAATAAACTCTGCTTTTTACTTTAAAATGCTGATAAAAACCATCGCAGCTGCAGTTCCTACATTAGCAATCCAACCAGAAGTGCTGTTGCACCTTGTCCGGGCTTGTGATCTTTGCTGGATGCTCAGTGCTGCTCCACTAAAGCTCCCAGAGCTCGGCAGAGCTCGCAGAGCCTGGTTACCAATTTAGCCTGTGCACGCATGTCATGTAGAACCCACATATTGCTTTACAGCGCAACTTGACCTTTTGTCACTACTCAGAAAGTGAAGGCTAAGGTATCGGTAAGACTTTCCAGAAGCTGGTGTTGATCACTTTTTTTTTTTTTTTTCTTTTCCTCCCCCTTTTCTTTTTAGACCATGTTGGTGGTTTTATTTAACTCTGAAGAACAAGGCAGGGACTAATGTTACTTGAATGGGAGAGACACTGACATGTTCTCCTTCCGGTAACAGGCATCTGGTGCTAATGTGTGTAGAAGTATCATGGTGGATCAGAGGTGGGAGCGTTACAAGGACATCAATGACTTATGCCTGTGTGAGGGGCTCCGCTATGTCCCAGTGCTCAGAGAGGCTGCGGTGAGGGGGGTGAGACATCAAGTTCCAACAAGCTTCTCATACTCGAAAACCAAGTACAATCATCTAGAAACCGCCTTTCGCTGTCAGTCACCCTTTCCTCATTTCCTCTCCTGCTGGTGCTGATCAGCCAGGGATTTGTGTGTAACCAAACCCCCTCCTGCTGCTGCGCGTTAGTCCTTTCTCGTGGCAGCGGATTTGATGATCCAGGCACTGCAGGATGATGTTGGGAGGGAGAGTTTGCACTTCAGACGAGAATGCTGCCAGAATTGGCAGTATGGGTAAGGGAAGTAAAATGCCTAATAGCAGGGTTGGGAAATTTCCCAGAGCAGGGTGAACACTGTAGCCAGCGATATCTCTTGAGCTTTTTTTTTGTTGTTGTTGTTAGTCTAACCTTGATCTTTGTCTGAAGTTGGCCCAGGCCAACTTTTTCTGCTGTCTCTTGTACGCTTTTTGGGATGGGCATCTCATATTCCATAGCCAAACCTCTTAATTCTGCCATGGGGAATGTTTATTTCTCTTCAGTATTGAATGAGCCGTTTCCAGACGGGCTTCGTATCCACTGTGGAGGTGGGTATTAGGAAAGAAACTTCCTTCCGGAGGATCAGGGAGTGGAACCTGCTGGAATCTGTATCATTTCCTCTGTCCTTGGCTCTACTCTTCCTCCCCAGCAGATTTCATTGCTGTGTGATTCAAAGTGGAGAGGGAGATGCCGCCATGCTCTGGGTTACACCACCTAGGTAAAAGTAAAGGCTCCAGAAGTACTCCAGGAATGCAGCAGGGTGGAAAACTTTCTCCAGGTTGTAGGAGCCTGGAGCACGGGCCGGCTGTGAGCCGTTATCCCTGCCAGTGAGCGTGGCTGGGAGAGCGGGAGCGTGAAGATTGTGTGCAGTAATGCTGTCATCCTTCTGGAAGGCTGTGTCTCTGCTGAGCCTGTTGTCCAAATGTCTTTTCTCTTGGCCTAACTCTATTTTAAGCCTTTAAGGGTTAGATCTGTTTGGTCTTCACCCTTCTTAATTTCTCATATTATCTCCCTCCTTTGTGCATTAATCCCACAAATAATCTGGAGTAGTGAAGAAGGCTGACAACACCCTGAGCTACGTTAACAGGAGATCTCTTATGACCAGAACTCATCACACGTTTCTCAGTGTCAGCTTTCTCCCACAGGAAGGGGATGCTGTTTGCTCTTGGCAAACAGCATGTGTTTGAGTATAAGCTGCTTTTTGCTGGTTGAGGCTGTTTCAGCGCACAGCACGTGGCCTCTGCCTTACCTGCTGGACAAAGAATGGCTCTGCCTGGATCGGCTCCCTTTCAGTGCTTAACCAGATGCAGCCTTGAAGAGCTGAGCTTGTATCCTAAACGACCTGCAGCACCAGAGCCAATTTGTGAAAAGTTTTGTGTCAAAAGTTAACTTGATATCTCAGCTGAGGACTCTCTGGCACGTTTGCATAGATTCATAGAGCTTATGGCCAGCAGGGACCATTAGATCATCTAGTCTGATCTCCTGTATATCACAGGTCCTTAAATTTCACCCTGCTGCTCCTGTATGAAGCCAAATAACTTGTGTTCGGCTAAAGCAAAACTTCCAGAAAGACATCCAGTCTTGAGAATCCACCCTTTTCCTGGGGAGTTCATTCCAGTGATAATTGCACTGGTTCTAAAACACTTATGCCTTCTTTCCAGAGCAAATGTTTCCAGTTTGTTCTTGTTGTTCTTGATGTTGCTATTCTGCAAGCGTAAAGAGCCCTTAAGTACCACGGAGGCACTTCGCACCCTGCAATCAAATCACCTCCCAGTCTTTTTTGATACACTAAACAGATTGAGCTGTTTAAGTTTTTCCCTGCAAGACATCATTTCTAGCCTTTGAATCACTTTTATGGCTGGTTTTTTGGACCGTTTCCAATTTTTCAGCATCCTTTTGAAAACCGGGGCACTAGAACTGGATGCAGTATTTCAGTGTCAGCCTTGCCAGTGCCGTATATAGATGTAAATGTGCTGTCCAGTGCCTGCTCTCTGCTTGTACATCTAAGGGACGCATTAACACATTTTACCGGACATTGCGTTGGGAACTTAGCCGCTGTAGTCCCTAGAGCCTTTCTGGGGAAGCTGCCTCGGGCACGGTCTCCTGGAGACTTCACTTTACGTGATCCCAGATGCATAACATGACATTTGATGCTGGAAAACCCCAGATTTTGAAGCGATTATAATAACCTTGTGTGAATGCGCTCTACCTCCAGTTGCCTTTGTGTCACGGGCAGTTTGACAGCAGAATTTGCTTTCAGTTCGTTGATTAAAAATATTGCCAGTGAGTCTCTACCAACCTCTTTCCATCCAGTTCAGTGAGAGTCCCTGAAGACTGCTGATTTTTAAGAAGCTACTTAATCAGATTTTGATGTATTTAATGGTAATATTTTTTTCAAGGATGTCGTGTATTACTAATTCATAGAAACCAAACTTAGATACAAGTTTGATTGAAAACGAAATAACATGCATATAAATAATCTATTTGACCTGCTTTCCTTAAATTGAAAGTTCTACTAGTAAACTTGTTATTTAATAATGTTAAATTTTTTTATAGGTCAGGTATTTGTTTTGGAGCCAGTGAAGTCATCACTGCTTGATTTTTACATTACTGAAGTGCACAATTTTCTTGCTTATGTTTCTCATCTCACCTGCTCCTTGCAGTGATGAAGGGAAAAATCAAATGCTCCTTGGTTTTGCAGGGAGGGCTTCCTAATTTCCTTTTTTTTCCTCTTACTGGGTTGCTGACTCGCAGCTCTTATAGCCATGAGATGTGTCATGGAGCTGTAGCTGCTACAGTCCAAAAGATCAGGAAGCTGCAGGAGTATCTCAAGGTCTCTTTACCTGGAAATGAATTTTGTATGTCTGAAGTCCACAATACATCAGGGTTTCCTCTGTCTTCCATGTCATAGCAAATTGGATTTTACATTTGCGTAGTATCAGGATTCTCAGTGGAATTGCTTCTAATGCTACAGAAA
Source organism: Aramus guarauna (assembly GCA_013400195.1). NCBI lineage: Eukaryota > Metazoa > Chordata > Aves > Gruiformes > Aramidae > Aramus > Aramus guarauna. Next base: position 19,981 of record VXBL01003917.1, read on the forward strand.
TTAATCTGGTTCAGGGCAGGACACTGTGACTGCTGAGCAGAAACCTGCCCTAGAACGCGTGGCAAGGAGAAGCCAAGGCGAGCTGGGTATCCATTTGTGGTTGCAAGAGGTATATGTGGGTACCTTGTAAGTACTACAAAAATGCCAGACAATCTTGGTGTCCTCTCCTTTGTGTAGGTAGCCATTTGCACAGCACGCTGTCCACCAGCATTTTGTTGCAAGTGCACCTGTATCAGTAAAAACGTCTTCCTGGTATCTTGCCAGTTGAACCCACTGCAGCGTCTTGGGCTTTTCAGAAAGTTCTGTATCTGTGCTCGGTGCTATTTCAGCGAGATACAGCCAGAGCTCTGCCTTGTGAGTTTGGGATGGTGTGGGATAAAGCCTCAGGCTCATATTTTTAAGGCTGTCTCCAGGACAAATAGCAGATTATAGCTGCTGTTGGACTGGGTGGTTTAAAGCTCTGAAGGAGCTGCCTGTGGAAAAGAGGAATAATCTTAATAGTTAACGTGGTACATCTAGCTGGGAGTGAGAATATGGCATGGTTTGGGTGCCTGATGTTATTTCACAGAGTTCTCAGCAAGGAAGCTGTGCCTGGAAAAGCCTGGCTGCCCAAGAAACCCTGAAAATATTTGGGATGAGTGTGGTACGTGTTTTGGAGTGGAGCTGTGTGGCTCTGTGGTCTGTATCTCAACCCCTTGTCACTGAGGAGACCCCTAGACTCAGGAGAATGTCCCGCTGAGCTCCAGTCCCTTCCACTCCAGTGGAGACAGCACATTTGTTACAGGCAGTTTTGCATCTGGTCTCTTGATTAATGGACTTGTCTTTTGCAGCCTATTTTGACTCTGACACCGCTTTCTGCTCCACAGATGCTTTGCTGATGTTGAAGAAAGTTTGCCTCGCTTGATAAAGACCAGATCCTGAAATTTACTTCCAAACCTGAAGTAACAATTTTTAACTTGAAACGCTTTTTCCCCAAGAGTCGCCGCTCCAGAATCCTTCCCTTATTTGGTGCCTCTTTCACAGCTGGGACTGATGCTCAGGTGCCAAAGCTCTGTGCGTTCCCCGCCGTGAGCCAAATGGGTCCGTGCTGGGTTCGAGTGCGGCAACTCTGCCTCCCAGCCCGTTTCATGGCACTCCTTTTCCTCCGCACCCCGGTGGTATTTCCAGTGTTTCTGCGCTAGAGTGGGAGACATGTTTTCAACCCTTTTTGGTCTGCGCACAGTCTCTTGAGGTCGGGTCTTGCTTTCTTCTTTGCTGGCTCAAGACATGACAAACCTTTCCTGAAGCTGTCTGACCGCCTCTGTTCTGTGTGTTGTCAGGACGTACTCCTTGTGGCCTCTCGGTGATTTGAGCTGGCTGTTCCAGGACCGTTGCTATCTCTGCACTTAGCCGCTCCGCGAGAAGTTGTTAGTCACTGTTGATTTCTTCCATGGTAACAAATCCAGTTTGGTTGGTGGTGCGGTGTGTGAATGCTCCCCAAGCAGCAGTGGGCTGCTTCCTCTGGTGAGGTTGCCTCTTCCCAGGTGGATTTAGTCTGTCTGCACATGCTGACTCATGACAGCCGAAACAGCTGTTTTCAGCTTCAGGCACTACTGTGTGCAGGGACCCCTTCTTCTTCTTGACAGCTGGTTTGTTTTTATAACTAATGCCTTCACTATATGCTCATAACTTCCATATCTGCGATGCCCGCTTTTCAACTGGAAGGGCCAAAATCCATTTTTTGACATAGTTTCATTGTTGTATAAACCTTACTTGGTGGACTCTTCCCAAATGACCAATTGGGACTGGCTAGATTTGGTTCCCTGTCCCAGTGAGCAAAGCTGCCCGCAAAGGGCAGTGATGTCAGTGCGCAGGGAGCCCTATCTTCCCCTGACATCGGTACAAGGACCGTTTTCAGGAAACCTTTGGAGGTGGCCACCATTGGACTGCACAGATGAAGGCAAGGAGTTGTTGCAGGTCTCATGCTAGCACCGTCAGGGTAGCGAGCACACTAGGTGGGCTTTGGGGGAGTGTTCCTCTCTGCCATGCAAATGCAGAACAGCAGGTGACGGGAATTCCTCTCCTCCCTGCCCCAAAACCAGGCCACTGGGTGGAAGTCACTGTTTCCTTCTCTCTGTGAGAAGCAGCATTTGAGAGGAGCAGGGAGGGCTCACAAAGACTGAGGGACAGGTGAGTCACTAGGGAGTCATTCAGAGAAAAACCCAGTCAAAGCAGCCTGTGACCTTAGCATGAACTTGGAGATGAAAAGTCCAAAGTTAAGTGATGAGCTCATCAAAACCTTGGGGCTGTGAGAGAAAAAGTGGTGAAAGAAGCGTGAGAGGTGCCTGCTTGAGATGCCACAGCACTGGGGCACACAGGTCTCTGCCTGGGCTTGCTGGGTTCGTGCTTAAGTTGGCAAGAGGCGTGAAACATGCTTCTTTCCTAGAGGCAGGTATCCTACTTACTTTAATTAAAAAAAAAAAAAAAAAGTATATATGCACATATCTATGTCTCAGTTCAGCACTGGTTGCTGTGGAGTGTGACAGGTTAGTCCTTGGGATTGCGAGTGAAAAGACTGAGTGTGAAATTTGCTCTGAGAAGATGGGGGCAGAACTGATTGTCCTGGCGAGCCCTCCCAGAGCTGGGTGTCAGTGTGGGAACGCTCTGGGCACGTCCTCGCCGGGTGTGGGCGTCATTTTCCATTCAAGGTGGGGAGTTTTGGTACTTCCCCGCTGCCAGTAAAGTATTGCAGGGGCTGTGGGTCAATGCGGGCCTTGGAGAAAAACATCTGCCTCAAAAGGCTTTCCAGTGGAGATGGGTCAGGCCCCAAGCTTCTGCTCTTTTCCATATGCTCCCCTGCAGAGAGCGCAGGGTGTTGGACCCTCTCCTCCAGCTCTTGCAGGCAGCAGCAGCACGTGGGCTCGCTGTGGGACTGAGCACTGCCCATCGCCCCAGTAAGGCTCCTGCATCCAAGCTGAGGGTTCAGACTTGTTAGGCTGTGTCTCTGTCAGGGTACGCGATTGTAGACGGAGCCACGGAGTTGATCACAAATCAGCTTTTCTTAGCTCCATAAGCTGTTGCCTGAAAAGAAATAAATGTGTTAAAGGTTTCAAGCTCTGAGCTGCCTGGGTATCCTAAGGAGGATGGTGGAGAAGCAGCTATATCCAGAGTGCATAAGGGCTTTGCTGTGCTGTCCCAGTATTCCCCAGTCTCTTCTGGGTTTCATCTGCAGAGTTAATAAAATGGTGGCAAATAAAGTCGAGTTCCAGTGGAAAGGGCTCTTTAGGGCAGCAGTAAAATAGTGAGTAAGCAAGAACCCCTTGCTGCGGGGGCCAGTTTAATTGGTCTGGCTTGTTTTATGAGACAGGTTTTATGTTTAAACTCGCACATGGCCCAGGAGCGACTCTGCAGCAGGGCATCATTCTCCTGTATGGGTCCTCCGGGAACGCAGCCCGGGTTAATTACACCTAACCGAGCAATCGCACCTCGCGGAGCAACTGGCATAAGTCATGGCGTGAGCCGAGGGGTTCAGCAAACGAGGGTGGCAGGTAGTGCCGGAGCTAGGACTGCCCGTGATAGCCATCCCCCACAGCCCGGCCTGGTGGGGAGCTCCGTGCTGCCTGGAGGCATTGGCTGGTGGCTGTCCTGTACCCTCTTGTACACTCCTGGCCGGGCATTGCCACAGCCCTGCCCGGTAACCTCGTCCTCCCTCTGTGTCTCTGATCTCCCCCCCTGCCCCCCCGTAAATGGAAGTGGCATCGCTGACCGTTATAGAGGGGTTCAAGATATAAAAATCTTGGGTGAATGAGAATGGAACAGCGGTGCTCTGGGTTGCTCCTGGTCAGCATCTCCCTGTGCAGTGCTCGGAGCCTGGCTTTTCTCACTGCGCTGAGGCTGTGCAGGCGCACGGGTACAAGAGCAAAGGAAGCCTTTTGCTGTGGAGAAGGTAAGAGCGAGGCCAGTCCACTCCTAGCATGACACAGCCACCTCTAAGGCTAGGCAAAGTGACTGCTTACACACCCACGGCCTTCCTCAAAGCCTTTTAGATAAGGGCTGGGAAAGCCCAGAGCTCCACTGAGCTAGCAGAGGAGGCTTAGAGCAGTAGTAAGTAATAATTCAAATCAGGTCTTGGTGTTACTGGACCTAAGCAGGGCAGGAAGCTGCCATCACACCACGTGCTACGGCCAGCTCCGTTAGCTCCATGTTGCTCTGGTAGTTCGATAGCAGCATCGCTGCTGCAGGCTTTCAGGGGCTTTTCTGCTAGATCTGAACACCGACTCCCTCTCTGTAATTGCTTAATGCTGGATTTAAATGAAGGGGTGCAGCATCAGCCCAGTGGCCCCTTGCTTCTGAAAGCTGCTCCTGGCAGGGCACAAACAGGCGCGCTGCTTTGCTGCTGAACTCGACTGCGTTGGCTTTCCTACAGAAAAGCTTTGGTGAGGACATCCCGCTCCCTCTCCGCCTCGACCAGAGGCTGCTCCCAACCTCCGCCGCAGTCACGGAGCACCAACCAACTTGCTTCTGTCAGTTGTTTGCTTTGTTTTTCTTTCCATTGGTGGGAAACGCTAGTGGGAACGGCTGCCTTTGGGGACTCCTTTTGCATAACCCCTTAGGCTGAGCTGGGCTTTGATGAGCTTACGGGGCGCAGAGCCGGAGCCCTTGGGCCGAGAGCCGCCCCGCAGGCAGCCCGAGCAGCCGGGGCCGGGGCCCGCAGCCCTGCACAGGACCCGGCAGAGGGTGCTGTGTCTCCACCGCCGCTCCCCGCTCCGGCTCCAGCTGTTTGGCACTTGCCCCTGCCTGTGTGCATGATGTTTGTAAGAGTTTGGGCATGTCCATTTGGTTCCCATCTCCAGTGCCACCCCCAGCATCCAGGCCAGGTTCTTCTGTCACTGGGGACATTCTTAATTCACAGGAAATCGGAGAGAGTTTAATTGTTTTCTCCTCTCTTTTTTTTTTTTTTTTTTTTTTCCCATGCAGCTGAACAAAAGGTTCATCCTCAGTTTTCTCCATGCCCATGGGAAGCTGTTTACCAGGATTGGGTAAGTGTGCAGGATGTTTATTTTATTTTCCTACATTACAAGTCTTTTTGGAATTTAATATTGTTAGCAACTAAGCTGTGTTTGGAGCTGAGGGCACAGGGTGTGAATTCTTGCAGGCCTAGCCTCCTGGTTCTTATTCTCCTTACCCGCCCTGCAATCCACACTGGTTATTGTTTGGGCTTTTTCTTCCCCCACCTCAAGGCCCAGTCCTGCCTGTGCACCAGGACCCTTTGGCAGAGGCTGAGCTTAACGGGCTGATACACACACACACACGAGAGACTAGAGGCTGTTTTCTCTCTCTCCCATCACCTACCCGTGCTCCATTCCCCCTTAATTTCTGGTTTTGCCCCCTCTCTCCCATTCCCCCCGCTCTTAGCCAGCAGTGAGGTGGCTCTGGGGGGCTCTCCGTGGCTGCTGCCTGCAAGGAGCACAAAGCCATCAAGGCAGAACCATGCAGCGGCTGACAGCTGCCATCCGGAGCGTGTCAAGACAAGCCTTGCCCTTTGTCTCCTCACTGCCATTTTAGTGAAAGCCTCATAGCTGAGAGCTGCCCTGGCTGTGGGAACTGGTTTATACAAAGTGCCCTTGGCAACGGCTGTCAGAAACTGGTTTCAAGTACTTGAACAGCTACCCTTGAGGCAAAGCAAGCCTGATTCAGGCCTGGGCTGAGATCCCAGCCTGGGGGACAACTTTATGACCCAGAGAACAGAGCTCAGCCTCGCAGCTGATGGGCTTCCCATGGAGCTGTCCCTGCTCCGGGTCCGGCCCAGCCCTTGCTGTCAGGCAGCTGTTCGGGGGCAACTGTTGTAGTGAGACCTCGCGGGGGTTCAGATGGTGTCTGGCAACAGTGGTCCCTGCTTGAGCCTGCCAGTGCCTCATAAGCAGATGTAGTCTCATGAGCTCTGTTGGCTCCTTCAGCCTTTTGTGGAACTGATGGCTACGAGTTACAGAGTTGAAACAGCTCTTCCATGCCACTTAGGTACAGGTGGTGCGGATGCGCAGTGGCATCTTGTCCCTACCGTTGGTTTTTTTTGACTCGGATGTACAATTCCCTGCCTCTGTCTGGGCCTGTCCCCTTTCCCTCCTGGAGCGGGGAAGCATAGCAGTGCGGAACACAGCACCGACCCTGCCGTGCAGCCTGAAGCCTCAGTGCTTGTTCCAACCAACGTGCTCTCCAGGGTGGCTAGTCAGGAGCAGCACGTGCTTGACTTTGGACCCTTCATAAAGCAATGGGAAGTAGGAGCTGCACTGCCCAATTTGTTGGAGATCCGATTGTCTGAGAGGGAGAGCAACCACCTTGCTGCCGGTGCTGTTGATCTCTCCCCAAGTCAAGGCACCGGTTATCTATTTGTAGGCAGCAGCGAGGAGGCAGAACTGGATGTCCTGCTGCCTGCAGGAAAAGAGGAAGAAAGCTGCAAGAGCCCATGAAAGGTTTGGTAACTGCAGCGTGTCCATGCTGGAGGGCAGAGCATCCGGGGAGCTGCTGGTCCTCAGCTCTGCGGGGCTGTGCTCGCGGCCGAGCTCCGGTTGAACGTATGCCAGCAGGGGGATTAATGGGAATGTTGCAGAGATTGCTTGCACGTTTGGCTCCTGAGACTTTTGTGAAATTAAGATGCAGCGTTTGAGGCAGTTACTTCCCAGGACAGTCATTTAGAAAACACGAGTATGTTTAATGGTAGAATATCCCCTGAAGTACTTAGAAGGGAACTAGAAAGTAGTACCATGACACAGGAAGAGAAAATTGTCCAGCCCTGCTAAACTGCTTCCGTGCTTAAAATAGGTGAAAGGTGAGGAGTAGTTGAGTCCTCTTTGGGCAGGATCTTCAGTGATTTATCTGTAAAAAGTACGGAAAAGATGATGTTGCCCTAATTGGACTCTCTTGCTCCTAAAACCACAGGTAAGCAATTTATTAAAAGCTTCCGCTCTGCTCCTGACCTGCTGGTTCTGAGCTCAGTGGGGTTACTGCATGCCGTTCCAGATGTGCTGTGGTATTAAAGCACAGCTGGCGGGGCTGAGGAAGCCCTTGCTCCTTCTTGTTATTCCATGGCAATAATCTTTGTCTCCTCACTAACAACCCATCCTGCAAAGGGCTCCCCCATCCCCAGTGTCCTGTCTGCCCTAGGAGGATGTTGCTGCATGTGCTGGATGTGGTCTGAGATTTCTCAAAATTAGGAAGTCTTTAGAAGCAATCAGCTTACTCTAATTCCCTGGCTGCTCCCCAAATCCAGGGAAGTTGCCTCTTCCAGGGGGAGCAGTGCTTTTGTACCGGCGGAGCTGCTCCGTTCTGCGCAGCTATGAAGTACAAGGGGTCTGTTTGTTAGAGCCCAAGTTTGTGGGAAGGTAACAGAGACTTTGAACTGCTCCAGCAAACAGTGCCCGGGGAGAGGGTACCCCTGCTGCTAGGCAGAACCGGTTGCTGAAAGGCATCTGTGAAATATGGTTAAGAAGAAAGCCATTTCTGTCTTTAAAAATAGAGCCTATTACTGTCCTGAAAGTCTGTTGGGGAAGCCCAGCAGAATTGCCCGTGTGGGTTACCAGAAGTGGCTTGCTAATCCAGCCTGTAGTGTGCTGATATCACAAGATCTGAATCTCTCAGGGGAAGATAGAGGAAATTGCTATGGAGGCCTCTGAGGTTGCCTGCCCCGGCTCCAGATGCCTCACCCACTGCAGATTTTGGCTCCCTTGCTTCCATGTGGGCACACTAGTACAGTGTCGCTGATAACTGCAGCAGGAACTTGCTGCGAGACAAGTATTCATTCTTGCTGGGTCTAGCTGTGGCTTTTTCTAGTGTAGGAGCAAGAAATAATGCAGCAAGCTCAGCAGAAGAGGCAATGGGACAGGAGGACTTCCACCCCCCAATAGTTTGTAAGGTTTTTTTGGCAGCTTCTTAGTTACAAAGTTGTCCATATGGGATACCAGACGAGGACTCTCTTTGGGAGGGCTGTTGTGGGCAGCCATGTCTCAGTCATTGCTTTTGTTTGCAATCAGTCCAGTTTTTCACCCCGTTTCAGTTGGGACGTTGCTGAGGATCCAACAGCTCTGATAACTAACCTCAGCTAATTCCCTTAGTGATGCCAGATGAAGAGTAGGATAAACGTGTCAGATTTCTGTAGGCGCTTGTGAGCGGTGTTGAAGGCGCACCCCGTCCCCGGCCGTGGCACTGCAGCCGCTGGCTGCTGCATCTTGATGAGCGACGGCAGCGCTGTGTGCTGCAGGGACCGGCTCCAGCTTTGACACTTCCAGCAGCTAGATGAAGCCAGTCATTAGTCTGTGGGTCCCTGTCCTGTGGAGCTCTAAGTGTTGAAGCTTAGAGGCTCAATCACAGCGTCGGGGAGTGCGTAGCCTGGGGGGGGGACAGGGCTCGGTGCTGTGGGATCCGATCCTGCAGTGAGGAGGGCAGGGACAGGCACCATTCTTCTGGAGGAAGCAGGATCTGGCCAACGTTCAATGCACTGGAATTGCCACATCCGCAATGTGGCACCAGTGTGTGCAGTTTTGCTGCAGCCTGGGTTTCTCGGGAGTCCCATGGGCTGCTCCTGGTCCAAGTGAGCTGCTGGCCTCTTGGCACTCCTCCCAGATTGGTAGAAGTCTGTAGAAAAAAAAATGGTTGGTCAGAAATGACTCATAAAGGCCGTGTTTTCCTGCCAAAGGAATGCTGCCTGTCGGTCACAGAGCAATCCCTCGCTGCCCTCTCTAAGGAATGCTTCAGCTGCCTCCATCGCAGCCTGCACCTTCATTCCCCTTGGCTCCTGGATGGGAGACAGCACCCCAGGGGATCATGACAATGAGTGAGCTGTGCCGACTGACCGCCCTGCGCCCCGGGGCATAGCCTGCGCTCTACAGACTCTCTCTCTGTCTGCAGGATGGAGACTTTCCCTGCGGTGGCCGAGGAGGTCCTGAGGGAGTTCCAGGTCCTGCTGCAGCACAGCCCCCCTCCCATCGGAAGCACCCGCATGCTCCAGCTTGTGGCAATCAACATGTTTGCAGTGTACAACTCCCAGCCCAAAGGTACCACGTGCTGCTTTAGGGGAACTGGGCTGGGGACCAGCTGAGTTCCTCATGGAGAAGGGTGGGGGGGACTCGCCAGCTGAAGACAGATGGGGAAGCGGAGCGGTGGTTGGATGCCTGGGGGTGTCAGCGTGCGTAGGGACAGCAAAGGGACCTTGGCTGGGCCTTGGTGGAGCTGGCTGAGGCATCTGAGGAGTGAGGCAGCATTGCATCTCCCTGGAGCCTGAGTCATCAAGCACAGAAGGAAAGCACTGCTTTACAGCTCTGCCTTCCCAGCGTTTAGCTTGGGCCATGCTCAGTCCCTGTGCTGGCACCAGGAGGGCTGGGAGGATCTCGGAGGCCTTGGCTCGTGGGAGACTGGTGTTGCCTGTGACCGCGTGTGTCTGTGCAGGCGGCCGGGCGATGCGATGGGAGATGCTGCTCTGTGAAAGGCCAGGCTGGAAGCTCTGCCCCATATTAAGGCACCTAGAGAACAAAGCAGATCTAGTATTACTCCTCTTCCCCTTGCCTCCTCCATCCACCCAGGAGGCTGTATGTGGTCTCTGCCATTGTTGGGTTTAATGTGTTGGTCAGCGGAGAGGCTGCCAAAACAGAATCTCTTCCGCTAAGTTTGAAATGGTGCTTCCAGGAGACGTGGTTTTCCCCTGCGGCCCCCCCAACACGCACGGTGGCGGGTGCCCAGGTCTGCCTGAGCCGTGTGTTCGGGAGCAGGGATGGGGCTGCACTCCCTGGGTGGGAGGAAGCAACGTTTTGCCTGCCGATGGCTTGGGATTTAGATCCCAAAGATGGAGGCTTCCAGCTGATGGATTTCAGTTAAAGCCACCGTGTGGGCGATCAGGCTGAGCCCTAAAGAGCTGCTGCTGGAAGATTTCTCCCTCGTGAGCCAGTTGGCCACTTGTCAGGCTGGTGGTTAGTGGCTGAGGTCAGCTGATGGAGCGAACCAGCGTCGGTTGGAGGGCTGGGAAGTGACTCCCGTGCGCCGTGCCTGCTGCCCGGCCAGCCTCGCAGGCACCCTCCTCTCCTGGGGGAAGCCCTGGGGGAGCTGTCAGTCCTTCTGGCGAGGCAGCCTTGCCCTCCCGCCCGCTGGATGCCAACCAGCGACGGGGTGTTTATCTTTGAGTTGCAAAGTACTTTACGATTATGAGCAAATGCCTCTGCATGGCCCCCCGGTAGGTATATTAATAGTGGTGTCTGTGCCGCAGACGGGAGCGGGTGGTAAAGAGAGGAAGAGATTTGTCTGGGCTGTACGGCAAGCCCCTGTGGCAGAACTGGAAGCGATCCCAGCTCTCAGACCACTGGACTCTGCTCTTCCATCCATAGCCGAATTGTGGATGTGTGTGAGTGACAGAAAGGGAGCGCTTTTTATCTCATGTGAAAAATAAGTATTCTTGGAGTTTTCTGCCTCCTGTGTGGGTAACTGCCAGCTGCTCCCGGCTTTCGGATCTCTGGAGAAAGCAAACCTGTTCCTGGCGGGGACTGCAGACCGCGCGTAGAGCAGGTGGCAATGTGCATGAAATGCCTGCAGGTCGGATGGCACCGCGGCTGCCATCTGATGCCTAGCGCCCTTCAGGGATTTCCCTGAGGGCTCCTTGCCCTGGTGACCCTAAAATATTGCTGAGAATATTGTTGGCAAAGCAAATCCTGTTGTCAGCGCAAAGGCCCTGGTGGTCTCCGAGCGCTCGTGTGTGGAGTGCTGGCACAGCCCAGATTGGGCTCGGTGCCGACACTGGGATATTGAGAAGAGCTGGGTGCAGTAGGGGGAGGGAAAAAAAAAAAAAAAAAAGAAAAGGGCCTGGAGTTTAAAAGGCAAGCAAGAATGTTTGCTGAATTATTACCAAGTGCCCAGCACGGAGCGAGGGTGTTGGCTCCTTCCCCGGCGTGTGGGTTGCCGTGGGCAGGGGACTGGCTGGAGCATACGGCAGAAACGGTTGTCGGGAAGGTGCGGGTTTCCATTTCCCAGCACATGAGTCACCTCCCTGGGTTGCAGTAGCATGGGCAGCGGTGAGAGCGGGTGCAAGGGGGCCGATCCGCCCCTGTGGGGCGTGTGGGAGGCTGGGAGGGTGCAGGGAGCAGTCCCACCCTGCCTGCATCCTAATTGCCAAGAAGCAATACTGGGGAGCAGCGAGCCGGGCGAGCCGTAGTCAGAGCTTGGCTGTGACAGCTCTGTAGAGCTGGATCTAACTTTGCAGTTGGACCAAATGACCTCTAGAGATCTCCTCCTACTGAACTCCTCTGCAAATCTGGGATCAGAGCGTGTCCGTGTCCTTCCCATCACACGGGCCTGTCTGACCTTCAGCTGCGAGCTCTTGGTAGCAGGAGGAGATCCGTGGGTTTGGGACTGAGGAGGGAGGTCTGTCTGAGAGCCTCTCTTCGCTGCTGTCCGGGGGTAGTTCTCTCCGGGGATAGCTGCTCTCTCCCTCCCCCGCCATGTATTTCCAGATCTCTGGAGCCCCAGCTACTCCTGAGAAACTTGTAAACTTGCTTGCTCGCCCCAGTCTGGTGTCTAATGAATCCCTCGTGCTGGGATCCAGTGGCGCTAGCAGTTGCGGGGTGGTGTTGCTGGCAAAATAGTCTCGACGCAGGGAATTTTTACAGTTTAATGCCCGTGAACACAAACTTTAAATGACAGATTCAGGTACTGAGAAGAAGAAAACTTGAACAATGGTTTAATAAACACATTTTCTCCCTCTTCCTCAGATTTACACCAAACACCTATTCTGCCCCATCTCAGTCTCAGCTTTCCTTGTTTTTGCTGCAGAGTACGCTCGGTCTGTCCCAACTCCTTCAGTGAGGCAGCACAGGAGCTTGTGAACTCGTGTGTAACCATTTCTATCTGCTGCTCTTTCCTTTTTTACTCATTTGCCTTTACTCTGACATGGGTCAGCTGTGGTCCCTCAGGGCTGTCCCTGACTTGGGGTGCATCCCCCATATTGCACTTTCGATGTGTCCTGCGCGTGTCTGGTTCCTAGCGGCTGCCGCTTTTGTAAATCAATCTGAGGTCACCACGTGCTCTTCTTTTTGGGGTGCAAGTGGGGTATTTAAACTGGTTTCAGAGCCAGCCAGCTGTGAGCGGCACGTGGTGTTTCACAGCCTCCTCCCACACAGGTTGCTGTTGCGGCCCCCCCCGGCTACCCGGACCCTGCAGTGTGTGCCCAGGGCAGGGCTCGGGTGAGCGCAGGCAGGAGCCCTGTGCAGGCAGGAGCCCCACGGTCTGTGCCCGGCGCAGGCAGCTGAGCTGTGCTTGTGCCCCAGGGGCAGCACCAGGCATGCCGGAGCTGGTCTCAGCTGCCTGTGCAGCCAGGCAGCACTGGGAAGACCCTGGGAGATGGTTTGGGTCTGTTGTTTTCTCTGACAGAGGAAGCCAAAGCATTCCCACATGAAGTGCTTCCCCTGCTGTTCGGCATCAAACGGCATATTCCTCCGAGTGAGCCGCTCTCCCCGTTGTCCACGGAGGCGTGCAGCCAGCGAGGGCTCCTCTCACCTCCTGGCAGGAGCAGTCAAGGTGTGAAAAAGCTTCTTGTGGAGCTCAAAGCCGTGAGGCAAGGAGGGCCCACCTAGGGGAGGGAGACAGAGAGGGACGGGCATTCCACATGGCATAGATGTGCAGTTGCTGGAGCCTTCCATCACGGGATGTAGGTGACTCCCAGTGTTTTGGGCCATCCTGGGCTCCGACTGGGGCGGGACCTTTGTGGGGTGGCCTGTTTAACAGTTTGGTAGCCATCTGCACAACCAACGTACAGAGAAGTTTGGATCCCTTTATCCCAACCACAAACACTCCAAGAATTTTAATTTTTTTTTAATTCTGTAATTTGGGGAAATAAAACTCTGGTTTCTGAAAAGACTAATTGAAGCCGTGCTTGCGGCAGGGGCATCTCGGTGAGGGGAGAGAGAGAAACCCCCTCCCAGCCCATCTGTGCCCAATTTACTCCGATCTGGCCTCTCTGAGGCTTTTTTTCTTTCTCTCTCTCTTTAATAATTTGTTTTATAATTCCTGGAATCAAACCCATCTCAGACACACTGTTTTATTTTACTGTATTATTGGATTATACTTCCTATAAATCACTGGATGTTATTCATAGGCCACCACCAGAATAACTTCCCCTCTCCCCCCCGCCCCGACGGCCCCGCATTCCAAACAAGCGAGCACCAAAGTGGGGGTGCAGCAGCACGGGGTACCCTAGAGACACTTCCCGGAAATCCCAGCAAATTTGCCTGGCTGCGGGTGTGAAGCATCGGGCTGCAGCACCTGGATGCCTTCTGGCACTCTCGGGCCGGTTGCGTTGTGCCGTGTGGAGGTTGTTAGGAGGTCGGGCTTAGGTGGAAGTGGAGAGGGGAGGGGGCTGCCATATGTGCATCCTCAGCACATGCAGGGAATGAAGTTGCATCCCCCGGGGCCCAGCAGAGTCGGGGCGCAGAGGTACGGGGAGGTTCTGGCCAAACGCGCAGCTTTAGCTGGGGATTGGGAAAGCGGCTTGTGTTTCAACCAGAGGAAAGTAGCGGCAGGGCAGGGTGACCAGTCCGTAGGGTGTCTGCGCTGCCAAGGCTGACGGTGAGGAGGAAGACCCGCTACTCGAGCGCCAGTCCTGCTGCCAAAGCTTGTGTGGGACATGAAGAACGTTTGAGGGGGCAGCTGGTGCGGCAGGGTCAGGCTGGGCTTTGGTTTGCAGCCCTCCCGGCTCTGTCTTCTCGAGTGGAATGTGCTCGGGTTTTCTGTGCGAGATAGGGTTGGCTGGGAAACCTTGAAGGCTTGTGCAGCACGGGAGGATTCATGCCCTGCTCCCTGCAACAAATTCAGAGCAGCGTCTGTCCCCTTTGCACTGCCACACTGGTGTCCTCAGAGCAGTGTAGGTCAGTACTGCACAGGCCACTTGTTGTAGAGATAACTCTGGCTCACAGAGAACTGCTCTTACACAGTGAGCATCTGCAAACTACAGCTTTTGCAAGGGTTAGCTAATGTGCGTGATCCTGCTTGCTCCTTGAAGACCTACAGCGGCTTCTGAGATGCTGATCTTGCCCAAGTCTTCTTGATAGACGCAAGAAAGCATCCACAGGTTTGTGCAAATCAACTGCACCTTCTAAACAGGTATAGGGTATAGGATTTCTCCTTTTATGTGTGTGTTCAGCGCACCAGCCTGGCTGGAGAGGACAGATCAGACAAAGGACCGCCTGAAATCAGTCTCTGCTTTGTATCCAGCAGCCTGCTCCACTGCCATCCTGCCCCTGCGCACAGCCCTGCGCTGGGCAGAGTATGTTTTGCTTTGCTGACCACAGCTGCTCTGGCTTGCAAGCTAAAGCGTGAACCCTTAAAATATCCCCAGAGACGTTGCAGAGGCTGGCTGGCGGTATCTGCCCTCTGCAGAACCTCAGCTCTGACCATCTCTACGGTTCTTGTTTTGGTTTGTGATGCTCGGACCCAGCTTTGCTCAAAGAGCTAACTGCAGCATCAGAAAAAGACAGCGGAAGCATGTGCTGCTCTTCTGCTGCAGCCACATCTCAATGGCATCTTATGAGGCTCTAACCACATCTTGCATATTGGAGCAGACAAAAGGTGCTGGGAGTTGAACACAACTCCAGTGCATTTGAGTGAGTTTAAAAATAAAGCAGCGCTGTGGACGGCTGCCTTGGTTTGGTGGAGTTTTAAAATTAGGCACAAAACAAAGCTTAATAAACCTCAGGCTGTAGATAGCAGAAGCAGCAACTTGATCTTCCCCTGTCTGGGGAGCAGAACTGAGTTCTTTTCTCCTAATTTCCCTCCTCGCTTGGTAAATATGTGCTTCACCAGCCAGCTCCTTCGAGCAGGCAGCTCTGTGGGCTGTGGCAATTTTGGGCAGAACAACTGGGAGATCGATGAAGATGCGGTGTTGCAGGGCTGTTTCCTGGGGAGGCTGAGCACCTGCAGTCATGTGCCCCCTTGAGAGGAGAGCCTGAGGTCCCTCCACCTGCCCAGGGCCTCCGTTTTGTAATGCAAACGCGGGCCGCTTGATGCAAGGAAGGTGGAATTGAGCAGTTTCGTATCTGGCTTTCTCAGGGGTACTGGGGCTCCGGTCGTCATATAGCGAGTGTGGACTGAAGTGTCTGTGCTGAGATCACCAGCACGCACCTGGCAGTGGCTGCGTGCCTTTCCCTGGGAGAGTGGTGCTGTCTTTAGCGAGGTGCCGTTAAGACATAACGCTTCCCAAGGCCTTAAGTTTGGAGGAACTGGCTGTTAAGTTAATCCTTCCCCTCCCTTTGCGTTGCTACTCTTATTTGCTTTGGGTTTGAGTTGTAATCAGGAGAAGAAACCCAGAGGAGGGCTGGCTGGGATCGGTGTTCATCCTTCCCTGCGCTGCCTGGCTTGCACAGAGGCTCTGGAGCGAGCAGGTGCTGAGATGTCGCTGGCTGGGCAAAGGGGTTTTAGACTTAACCCGTTGTCGAGCGATGTCCGCTGCTCACTGTGTCCAGGCGCAACCCGGACCTGGCCGCGTGAGCGGGATGAAGGGTTGAAATGGCGCGGGGGGCGATACCTGTGTCGCTCATCTCGGGAGCCATGCAGCTTCCTGCACAGAGCTGCTTGCTCATGCTGAGCCTCCTGAGGGACACGTATGTGTCCGGAGGTGGCAGCCGACCCTCCAGAATTTATCCTCCGAGCAGTTGGGAGTGTTGGAAGTTGGCACAGTTGCCGGGAACTGTCGGCGCCTTTCCTTTCAGGGAAGGAAGCTGTCTCGGACTTGAGACACATCAGCAAAGTTCAGGTAAAATACTTTTGGCCCAGATGCATCTTCAGAGTCTTGCTCTCGGGCTCTTGAGGCTGGTGGCAGCAATGTTTAGACCAAAGTCTTCCTTTGCTTATTCCCCTCTGTTTCCTGTTTAAAAGGCAGATTGTCACATATTTGGGGATTTATTTACCGTAATTGGAGTTATTTTCCTGGCTGCTGGCTTCTGCCCTCTGATGCAAGACTCCTTAGCAAAACGTGTGTCCAGAAAGCCATGTGACTTTTTTCCCCTTGCCACAAGTGCCAGCAGGAGATGCAATAATCAACGCGCTGCAGGGAATTTCCACTTGCAGTTCAGGTTTCTGAAATCTAGACGTTGGCTTCGGAGGCAAAAAGATTGAGCAGGGTTTTGTGGCAGAGAACAGAAAGGTTTCCAACAAAACCAAGTGCTTGCTGGTGTGTCAGACTCTCCAGTCCTGCCCTCCAACCGAAGTGCAGCAAAAGTCCCCACCGAGTAGCATCAGATGAACTCGCTGGGGGCTTCTGCCCGCTCTGCCTGTCACACGAGCACATCCTTACGTCTGCCCTTGAAGCTGTTCCACCAAACACAGGGTGATACCGAGATCTCATTTCAGGGCAACAAATAGAGGGGAAACGATTTGTAATCACAAAGCTCGAGTCTGCTTTACAGCCAAGCTTCAGCAGCCCGAGCAGCAAGTCAGGACAGAGCCGGTGACAGGCAAGGTCAGGTTGGAGGGGCTTTCATGCTGTGGTGCCACCAAGGCATGGGCCAGCTCTGCGAATGCTGAAACAAAACCACTATTTCGACAAAGCAGTAGCGTCGCTGTATAAAATGAAAGGCAGGAAATGGAGCGCTGGCACGCAGTGTCCGTCTGTCCTGCTGTAAAATGAGACAGGAGGTGCCTGGGGCAGCTGTCCTGGGGCTCTGCCTCACCCCTGCTTTGGTGGTGGAGAAAAGAGGGGTGCCAGGGAGCCGGAGTGGGGTTGCACCAGGTGCAGCGGCTTTGGTGAAGCTTTAGATGTTTGCACTGTGACAGGAAATCCTCTTGCTTTTAAAGAGATGTTTCTGACTCTTTAATGTGCATTGCGCCTTTGATTTCCTTATGCTTCTAAGCAGCACCAAGTCAATTACTGTATTTCTGTTTAATTCTCTGAGAGAACATTGTATAATTAGGCTAATTATGGTGCTTTGTGAAGTTGTAAAACTCTTGATTGAGCTTGCGGGGCTGTTTTATAGCCTGCCAGGTGTAGGCAGGGAGGGCTGCCTGCCCTGTGCCCTGTGCAGGTTGGGGTGCAGCCTGCCAGCTCGGTGAGGGTAGCTTCCCCCCAGGGCTGCCCTGCGGGCGCTGCGGACTCGTCCCCCAGCAGCTCCATCCTGCCTCTGTCCGCTCGTGGTCTGCGGTCCCTCGGTGAATCGGGTGCTTGGTGCTGGGGAGGCTTCAGCTGGGAGCGAGCACTCTTGGGGGCTCACGGGGGTCTCTTCTTGCCTCAACGCTGAGCTCGGGAACGGCAGCGTAGCCAAGGCTGCGTTTCTGCTCACACGTGTATCTGAGGCCATGCAGGTTTATGTAAGAAAAGGTTTTATTTTCCCTGGTTAGAGTCTGCCCGAGGCTGCGTGTGCCCGTGCAGCAGGTTCTTGGCAGCGCGGCGCTGGCTCTGCCCGCGCTAATCGATGGTCAGGAGGAAGGTGAGGACTTGCTGAGCCTGACCTTCAGGAGTCACCCTGGCTAATGTGATGCTCAGTCCAGCCTCACGGCCGGTATGGACCAGGGCAGATTAACGCTGGCCGGGTGACAGCACTGAAGGTACGTGGCCCTTCTCTGATTGAAGGGTCGTTTTTAACGCTTATCGATGTGGTTAACATGACCGTAGAGCTGGCCGATAGGCGACACGGAGAGGGCACGAGTGATTTGTCTGTTCTGAGGCTGGCACGTGTCTCTGGTGTGTGCCCTGCGGTTCCCCATCCTACGGGGTGGGACGGGAGGGAGATGTCCTGTAGGGACGGCTTCAGCTCTTAAGTTTCTTGGCTCCCCTCTTAAGTTTCCTCGCTCCCCTCTCTCCCGTCCCACCCGCGACCATGCGGTCCCCTGACCCTGCCTCGGTGAACTCCCAGTGCTTCTCCACCGGACCCAGGAGCGGAGCAGGGAGAGTCTTGCGTAAGCAGCGCCTGCTCTCCGGGTAATGGCACAGAGACGGAGAAAGAGGCGCTGGCTGCCAAAGGCGGGTTGGGAACAGCATAAACCCTTCAGAGCTGGGTCTGGGGAGCCAAGGGCTGACAAGACCTCATGCCTGGTGCTGGGAGCGGGGCTCGTCCCGCCCGGGGGGCCCCAACCGCGTGCGGGGCCGTGGCAGGGAGCGGCGAAACGTCGCCACATGGGCTCGTGTGTCTTTAAAAGCAGGCGAAGCGGAAGTGATGCTCTCGGGCCCATCTGCGCGGGGCTGCGGGGAGCGGGAGACGCGCCGCAGCTGGTGCGAGGCCCTGGCAGCCCCGGGAGCTGCCGTCTGTTGGGGTTTACTGCTGTCTACGTTGAAACAGGGCTTGGGAAAAGGGGGGGGGGGGGGGNCTCTCCTCCTCCTCCTCCCCGCTCCCTCCAATGCTTTAAAGTCACATTTCCAGGCCAGACATAGAATTAATCTCTGGGCACTTCACATTGCTGGCAGCGCAAAGCAGGATGTGGGATCTTTTTTTCTCTCTCTCTGCGTCTTGGCTGACTTTTTTACCTCTCGAAGAATTTGGAAGGGCCGTGAGATTCCCCCCGCCCCCCCTCGCCTCGGTGCCGTGCAGTTTTTCAGCACGCTGATCACCCTGCTGTGGCTTCACCCTAATAGATTTCATATGCTGACACAGTTGACATCAGTACCAAACTATTTTACATGTGATCTGGTGTATTTCCTGAGGAAATCTGCAAGATATTTATTAAGAACTAATAAAATAAACCTCTCCATGAGCTTTTAGGTAGTTTTCAATTTTTCATGTCTCTCTCGTTTCCTCTTATCAATGAGTTTCTATTTTCTCCCTCCTCTCTGACCATTGCAAAAGGAAACAAAAATAAATGTTTTAAACTGTTCCTGAATGGACACTGAGAATATTTCTCTAGTGATGTATTAGTAAAGTCGTATTTTTAGTGCTGTATTGTGAAGACTAAAAATATCCCACTGCAGTGCATCCTTTTTATAGGGCTTTGTGTGTGTGTGTGCGCGCACGCGTGTGTGCGTGCTGACTCTTGTACGAGTTTGCACCAGCGTGTAAAGGTCTGTCTTTGTACTACTGCAGCTTTGCCTCCCCATCACAGCTGGACTCCATTAGGCCTCAAAAATTAAAGTAATCCTGGTTAAGAAAGAAAAAAAAATAAAAAAAATTAATCAGTCTCACAGAGCCGCGTTTCCCCAGCTGAGTCTGGATACCTGCGTGGCAGCCCCGCTTTGAGAGACTCCAGCAGCCCGGGCTTGCGTGGGCTGACGGCGTGTCGTGGGCCGGTGGTTTTGCCGCCGCGTTCCTGCCGCGGAGGGTGTTCCCTGCCGCCGGCTCGCGCCGGGCTGAGAGCAGCGGCTCCACTTTCCCTGCCGCCGCGCAGAGCGGCGGGGTTGAGGGCGAGCTCCCTAGCCGGGAGGGCCGGGCTGCGGGTTGCAGTCACCCAGTGGGTTCCTGCTCGTTTTTCGTGCTTGGGGAGCCCTTCGGGGCTGCGCTGGCGAGCGGGAGCGTGCGTGTAGCTGGGAGCAGGGTGAATACTTCACGTTTTCAGAGGAATTTTCTACCTTTCTGCTGTTTCTGTCTCGTTCGATTAACCGCGTGTGTAACGGAGAGAACCAAAGATGGGAGCTGGGCTGAGAAGCCGCCTCCCCTCCGTCCCCCCGCAGCCAGTGCGGGGGGGACCCCGACTCCGAGGGCCGATCCCCCAAGCCGCGATGGGAGGCGGCTCCATCTGCCGCACGTGATTGATGCAGCGGTTCCCAAATATAATTTGGTCACCAGTTCACATCCGCAGATACCCGGCAGAGCGCTGCGGCCGTTGCTCTGACCCACCCCCCCCCCTTCCCGCCTCCCCCAGGAACAGCCTTGCGTCACAGGTAGCGGGTGCTGCGACTGACGGGGGACCTGACGGCCGGCCCCGGAGCGCCGTGCGCATGGCACGCAGCGTTTTATGAACTGATGTGTCTCACGCTCCAGCCAGGCGCAAGCGTTCCCCCTCCGCCCGCCCCTCCGGCAGCTTGTCTCCTCTGAGTCACTCGCTGTTTTACTCGCGGGTGCCTCGCTTTACTGTCTGCTGCCGTCTGCAGAGCCGCAGCCTTTCAGCTTCCTGTAGAGCAGTTCAGCGAAAGCAGTAATTAGGGCCCGTAAAAATTTATTTTATTAGCAAGAAGTGTTGGTGGGTAATTGGCCATAATTTGAACCCAGCCAGATTGGAGATTAATAAAATAAAAATCACAGAAATCTTTTTACCAGAAACGCCAAGTCTGTTACTTGCAAACCCTTCCCGAGGCGGGTGGAACGGGACGGGATGGGACAGCGGCTGCTGCGGAGAGGGCGGCCGGCAGCGAGCGCCTGTGCTGTACCCGTCCTTGAGGGTGTTTGACACTGGCATGGGAAGAAAGGAAACCTTGTTTTCCAAGAACTCTGCTCTTTCTCAGCTTGATAAGCATTTAAAATAAAAGCTGCACAATTGGAATTGGCAGAGCATCCTCATTCTTTTGTCTGTCTGTTTATTTTTTTCCCCTCATCCCTCGACATGTGTGCTACAGCCCACGGTTACTACACCCCGCAGAACCACAGGCCCGGAGCTCTGCAGGCGCGCGCCGAGCTCTGCCCACCCCCAGCCTGGCTCTTTGAAGCCTGGCAGAGCAGCGGAGATCCGGCTCCATCCCCGGTCGCGCCCCGACCCTGGCAGCCTCCTGATGTCCAGGGAGCTGAAGTATTTGACAAAATGTATGTTTTCAGCCCCTTTCGGTTCCCCCTTCGCTCGCGGGACAGCAAACCCAGGGCTCCGCCGGGAGCTGGAGTGGTGGTTTTGGACCCGGTCTGTGACCGCGCTATACGGACCCGATCGCTTTGGTATTTATAGACTTTGTTAGAATAGCTCGAACGTGGCCAGCGCGTCAGAGCGGGAGCGGTCTGAGGGCCGATGCCTGCGTCCTGCACGCTCATCGCGATGGCTGGTGTCAGCGATTAGAGAATTAACCGCTCCACTCAGGGAGTAAGGAAGAGCCGAGCCCCTGCGCACATGTCACGCTCGGTTACTGTTGGTTGAATCAGACCGGGGAGCTACTTCAGGTTACTAGTCCTGGTTGTTGCTTTGGTGTAAGGGATGAGGGTGTTACTTCAGGTTAGTAGTAGTGCTTGTTTTTTGCTTGGCAGCCCGGGCTGGAACCTGGTGTAACTGTTTCCCAAAGAATATTTTTGGTTTAAAAACTGAAGGTCAGCAGTTCACAACTGCTGCGCTCGCAGCCAACTCTGTGGTTCGCCTTGTGCCACCGGGCCAGCAGCACTTGAAATCCTGATCAATTGATCTGCAACAATATGAAACCACGAAGGGTGACTGCCAGTTAAAACTCCCCGTCTCGCCCCATTTTCCCCACCCAAAGTGTCTTTCTGCCTGTATCCCCTTTCTTGCTGCCTGTCTCCCTCCCTCCCTTTCGGCTGTGTATTGGAGTTTTTGTCTATCTTTTTCCATCTCTCTGTCTCTTTTCATAACAGTTTTTAATAATGTTTTAGTTAGTTCCAGCCTTTTCCCTCAATGGATCCCATTGGAAAATGCATTTGAAAGGAAACAGTTATACACTTCCCTTCCTTTGAAACTCTGTTGGCACCTTTTCCAGTGCAGTAAACCATACAACATGGATTTTCAAAGTTTCCAAACACAGACATGCTGGCGTTAAATTTATGAAAAAA
The DNA here is from genome assembly GCA_013400195.1 of Aramus guarauna. NCBI lineage: Eukaryota > Metazoa > Chordata > Aves > Gruiformes > Aramidae > Aramus > Aramus guarauna. The sequence continues at coordinate 41,607 of VXBL01003917.1, forward strand.
TATTTTATTCGGCTGTATAGTAACTATGAGTCTCTGAGCTGCTGGTCACAGTGAAATCGAAGCTCGCTTTGGAACTGCAACAGGTTTTCAAATCTCTGCAGGAAACGTAGCAGCGCTGGCTGTATGGGAGCCCGCAGCTCCCTCGTGCCCTCCCAGCAGGAGGGTGCTGGGGCACCCCGGCGCTGAGCCCACCACCCTCGAGCTCAGCCTGTCCCTGCGGATGGCCCTGCTGGGAACGGTGCAGCAACGGTAGCTGCAGGGACCTTCACCGCCGTGCCAATCCTATCTCAAATCACAGGGGAAAAGAGGAATTTGGCATAAAACCGTTACGTCTTATGCTTGTTAATGAATGTAGAAGGTTAAGGCTTTTCAGTTGCTGAGTCCCGTGGCGGGGTGGGGGGTGAAGAGCCGGTGTGAGTGTGTGCGTGCTGCAGTCTGCACGGGGTTTTGGGACCTGAGGCTCCGGCTCCACGTAAGTTGTTGGAGCACTGAGATTGTATTTTCTAATATGGGGGCTCGGATGTTAAACTTTCTGGAATGGTTTCTCTGCGTGCTGTGGGATTGTGCCTGTGGACTCGGCCCTTCCTGTGGGGAATTGCTCGCTTGACACCTGAGAACCTCCCTTTGCGTGGCACCGCTCGGAGCAGATTTTTTTCCAAATTTCCACAGGAGACCACAGCCCCCATTCACTGCGAGAGGTTGGGTGGGTGAATCTGGCTGTATCCTCGTGAGTACCATTGTGAGAGGTTGTTTCCAAACAGAGTGAGCCTCGAAGCCTGTGCTCAGCAGCACTTCCATGCGCTTCAGGCGGGGTGTAATGCAGATAAAGCCTCCTGTGATGGACGAGATGATGACGTGGCAGAGATCCTGGCCTCAGTTTTCCAGTTGTCCTTTTCCTTGTAAAATTCCTTTCCCTTCACATCGGAGTTTTCCAGAGAAGTTGCTGATTAAGTGGTGTTATCATCATGCTCGGTGCCGCATGGAGCATAGGAAGAGCTAGGAGGTTTAGATTCCAAATAATTGGATACCATAAACTCAATAGCTTCTGTCTTAAAGCATCTCGGGGTTGGATACCTTTCTGCGTGGTATCTCTAACGTGTACAGGTGGGGAACTGAGCCTAAAGAAAACAACAGGTTTTCTAGATTTTTGACTGCTCACCTTGAAATGCAGAAGAGGGAGTTCTCCTAAAAACATAGTCCTTCAGCAACTGCATTTGTCTGTATTTAAAGCAGAGTTGCCCATTGTCTGCAAATTTCATCCCCTCTGTGTCACCATGGCCAGCCAACAAGCGAGGGACACACAAATACTGACCACGTGTGTTGAGAGTGGTTAAGGTGACTTCTGGATCCCCTTGGAAGTTCATGACCAAGGCAAAGACAGAATCTAGTTCTCTGGCATAACGCTGAGCCATTTTAACCCCCAAAACGTTACTGTGTCCTGCAGCCTTCAGCTGCAGTCTGCAGCTTACTGAAGACGTACACGTTTCAGCACATCAGAAAGCTCTGCAGGAGGGTCTCCGCTGTTAATTTTCTGTTGTCCGAAAATGGCAACTTGAGGGGAGAAAAAGTGATACGTCGTTAGGACTACCTTATAATGTGTAAGTGTGATGAAGTTAGCTTGAAGTTGCATAGACAGCTCTAAGTCTGGTGTTCCTGACCTTTGAGCGCTCAACTTTGTGTTCGCGTAATGGTTTTTGTATGTGTAATTCCCATTGTTTTTAGAAAAGCGAGCTCCCCTGTGGAACGGGACTGACCTCATCTGGCATCCTCGGCAGGCGCGTAAATCTAGATTCACCACACGAGCCTCTGCCACGGCAGGAATGCTGGAAGCGGGGCTGTTATCCTGCGTGTGCACCGGGTGCTGGGGGTGAGCAGGCACCGGTGGTGGGGGCCTGGAGAATGGGCTGCTACGCTATCACCTAGCTTGCGCTCCTCTGGCCCCTCTTTTCTACCTGCCTTTCCCTCTCCGCTGTCTCACCTGGGTTGGTTTCTTCTTCTTCTTCCCTTGCGTATCCAAGCAGATGAACCAGCTGGTGCTTCAGTATGGAGATTTCCATAGGGCCCTGACTTGGCAAAGCAGGGGTGGACGGAGGTGGTAGGAGGCACACCCAGACCCCACCGCCGTCCTCTGCCAAACTTCTGGTTCCTACTCCAAAGTGTGAAGGTGCTAGGGATTTCGCTGAAATGGTCAAAGAGTTTTTAACTTGAGAAGAACAATATATTTTCCCTAACCTCATTCTGGCAAATGGCTGAACCTTTGTAGATGAAATTTTTCCAATAAATTTAGCTCGAAGAAAGCTTTTGGCATGAAGGATTGCAGCCTAAATGGTTAAAGTTTGGCAAAGTTCTTAGGAGCTAAAACCAGGGTATATAATGGAAAGTGTTAGGTAAGCTTCACTGTAGGCATGGCTGCTGGCTGTGCCCCTCTCGGAGGGGTGTCCTGGTGATGGGGGTGCCACCGGCACCAGTCGAAGAGGCTGCAGGGACTGAGAAGGTGCTGGAGGTGGCCAGGGGCCGGAGCGGGAGGTGAGGAGGCAGTTCAGGCCTGCAGGCATCCAAGGAGGACCCTGGGATTTACTGCCTCCCTGGAGTTTGGGCGGGGGGTTGGGGGGGCACAGGTTTCGCTTTACATTTTGGCATTTGCTTTGCAAACTGACACACTGGCGCTCTGGTCCCTCAGGAAGCTGTAAAAAGAAGAGCAGCAAACGAGTGAATGTGTTGAAACGGAAGCTCCGCACTTTGCTATTCCTGCCCCATCAAAGACTGCTTTCTCTGAATGCGCCTGTCTGCAGGCGCTTTCTCTCATTAACTTTTACTCCAGGCTTGAAGCGCTCACCAAGGTTCACACCAGAGGAGGCATGTTCCAGGCTGTCTGTTTGCATTCGCTGCCAAAGACATGCCCACCTCCAGCATGGCGGGGGGAGCGGGGTGGTGGTGGAAAAGGCTGCCTTTTATTTGCTGCGATTGTCCTGGTAAAACTTCACTCTGGGCTAGAGTAAATCTCTTGGGAAGCCCTGTTCACACCTCCTCCCCCGTTGTAAATAACATCTGACACAATTATGGTTGGGCGCATGCAGCTCCCGGGTGGGATGCTAGTTGCAGCTTGCCATGCCTGCTGCGGAGCGCCGAGCCGGGCTCCCGTGGCAGCGCGCTCCCCCGAGCACGTGCGCTGAGGAGCCTGCTTTCCTCGCTGGCCCTTTCAGGGTGAGGTTCAGGGCTCTGGCTGTGCAGATAGGTCCTTCGAGAAGGGATGAGAGATCTGTGCGGACAGAGGATACGCCGTCAGGGATTTTCTTGCACTGGGCTGCATCATCCTGCCTTACCGCCATGCCCCTAACGCATTTTTACGTTTCCATCATCCACATTTTTTCTTCTTTCAGTGCAGTGGTCCCTGTTTTGCCTGGATACCCTCTGCATGTACCGAGCCCTGCTCACCTTTGGACCCTTGCAGCCAGCATCCTATAGCACTATTCCCTCTGCAGCAAGAGACAGCTGGTGCCAGGCTGGTCTGGAGCTATATATGTGCTGATGAGCTGGCTTGCCAGCTCGGAGGGACATACTTTCTTACGAGCTCGCCAGGAGTTACGTACATTTGGGTTTGCCAGCCTTTTAGCTGCCAGACAGGTCAAATTTGCATAGCAGTCAGTTGTTGGCAGCAGAACCGGTGGCTCCAGGGATCGTAAAGAGCCTTGAGGCTAGCAAAGATTTTGCGGTGCCTGTGTTGTAAGTCAGCTCACCTGCTTGGAGCAGCTCTGGTGAAGGCAGTGCTGAGAAATAATAGTTTCTCTGGCCATTCTCCAGGCTTTGCCAGTGTGGGCACCGTAGGTGCCTTTGCCCCAGCTGTGATGGTCTGGGACTGGCGTGTCTTGGTGCAAATGGGGCTAGTGAAAGCTGGGACCTATGCGGCTCCCTGGGAAGGAGACGTGATTCTAACGCTGCATGGTATGATGCACATCCAAAACCGACTCCTGCAGCCTCGCTGGGGCCAGGGGTGCGGCTGGGTCAGGCACCCCAAGCGCAGAGGGAGTGCTCTGAGCACTGTGTAGTGTAAGTGGAAATGGCTTCAATCTGTGTTTTGACTGATGGGTCTTTTCAGGAAATTTCTGAGAGTAACATTTCTAAAAATGGCTGCTTCTTTCCACTGATATTTCCTGGAAAAGGCTGCAGTTAATTTTAAACCACTATCCTTTTCAAGTGGAAATGGCTCTGTGCTTGTCCTCGAGGCTAATGTCATTCTTTCTGTCCTAGCCTGGATTGCGTGGTGGGGAGGGACAGTGTGCCACCCTCCTGGCCTCCTCTTGCAGGACCCGTTGTCTTCCAGGGCGGCAGAAATTGGGGTGCTGGGGGCACACTGTGCACTCGTCTGCTTTCCCTGTGGAAAGGAATAACCACCTCTCCCCAAGTCACTTCAAATTTATGTTCTTTGTCAGTGACTCCTGGCCAGTCCTGAGTACACAAGAAAGCTGTCTCTAAAATCATTCCCTTGCCTAGCCTAAAGCTCTGTTTGTCAGGGTCAGGAAGGATATTCTGAGTTGCTTATCGCACCCCAGGTGCAAGGATCCAGCCCTGCACATGGATCCTGGGCTTGGGGATGGTCAGGGCCAGAGGTGAGCTCCCGGATCAGCCGGGGGGAGCTGGCAGCACAGAGCTGTCCTGAGCAGGCAGCCCCTTCGTGTCAGGCAGAGCACGGCTTCCCCTGTGGCTCTCGGGCAGGCTTGCTGCTTCGGGTGGGAATATGTCATTAATTTTTATACCTTCCCCTGTAAACCATCGACCCTTTTTATGATGTCATGAGGGATTCCTTAATTTTGCAGCTGCTTCCTGGTTACGTCAGAGAAGAGCCTCCCGTCCTAGAGCCCGGTGCTGCAGTCCAGAACGGCTGGAAACAAATGAAGTGTTGAATATCTAATGGCTTCCACAGGGAGAGCTGCTCCATCCTCCCCAGGCCCCCGGCATTCCTCACCTCCTAGGCCTCCCTCCTTCCCTCCCTCGGACAAGACGGGGTTTCAGCACAGAGCAAAGGGAGCCGGCGGCTCCTGGGCCGCCCCGGCTGCTTTGGGAACACGTGCAGCGAGTTCCCCAGTGCCGCTGTGTGTCTAAGATTCCCCCCGCTCTCCAGGGCCTTCCTGCCTCTCCGCAGGGAGAGGTAGGTATGGGGAGGTGGGTTGGGGCCATCCAGGTTATTACTGCAATCCAGAGGTCACTTTGGGAGGGATTCAGCCCTGCATGCTGCAGGTGGTGGCATTCAGCTCAGCCACAGGGCTGTGCCGGGAGGGTTGGGGCTGCCGTTGTGCCTGCTGCCTGCAAATTCAGAGTCAGGGAGCATCTTTCCAGGAAAGCTGCCCATCGTTCCCAGGCTCTGTGCAGGGTATGAGTGCGTGTGTGACTCGCCAGTTCCCAGCGGAGAGCTGGGAGTGCCCATGACTCACAGATTCTCTGCGAGGGGGTGTCAGGGAAATGCCCTGCAGCTGTGAGCATCCCCCTCGCTTTGCTGCTTTATATTCCCGTCACTTCTGTGCAGTCTCCACCGTGGGCAAGCGGCGGTGGGACCGGCTGCCGGTCGTGGCTCTCCTTACCCGCTTCCTGCAGACATCCCCATCCCAGTGGGCTGCCCGTAGCCCTGCCAGCGCTGCGTCTAGCGGAGGGTGACTCACAGGGAAAACACTCTTGTGTCTGAGCGGTAAGAGAGCAAACCAATTGCCTTCAGGTAGTGTCAGCCTGGAGGTGACCAGCCTCTTGTCTTCTTCCCTGCAGGGCAGCAGCCGGCTGGTGAATCAGTTGTCTGTGCTGCTGAGCTGCTGACACATCAGCCGGGTGCCTTAGGCACGGTGTGTCCACAGCCCCGCGCTCACCGAGCTCCTCTGCCACCTCCTCTGTCCCCTGGCCAACCCGTTATGTCATCCTCGGGATTGTATCCAGAGACCCCTTCGTTCGTTTGATTGCCTTCGCGTACGGTCCTTTACCGCGTCACCGGGAAGGTGGGTTCAGCTGTTGCTCCCCGGGAACAAGGAACATCCCTGCTGCTCTCTCTGCCTGCGCTGGGGCCACCTGCTGCCGGCACCGCTCCAAGGCTTCCCGGCCCAGAGCCGCAGCTCGGGTTAGGACGGGGAGGCCAGCATGGAAACTGTCTCGCTGGAGTTCTCCCGACCCTTGGCTAGAGCAGTCCGGTTGCCTGAATCAAAGGAATCTGGTCTCCTTTGAGACTCTAACGCTTGTTGGCTGGTCTTGTTTTAACAGCGAAAGGTTCAGCGCTCCTTGTGTTGTGTTAGCTGGGATGGATGTAGGAACATGTCTGCTGCTTGCTTGTGAGCTCAGGGGTTGCTGTGGCTCGCTTCCACTGCTGCCTAGAGCACGCTCGGAGCGGAGCAGCTGGGAGCCCTCACTTCCAGCCCCCCTGCCCCGTCCCCACGAGTGCCCCCCTGGCCAAGGCCACGTGGCCCGCGCTTGCTCTGCCCTGATTGTCCCTCGCAGGATTTCCTTCGGCACATGGCACTCGAGCAGCCGCGAGAAGCTTCCTCCAGCAAATCCCTCTCCTCGGAGGCGGCTGTCCCTTGCATCGCCTGCTCTTTTCCCATTCCCATTTCCTGTGGCTGGTTGCGTTGCCCTAATAGAGGTTTGGCATTGCTGTTTTGCACACCCTAGTGGGAGAGGGGATGTGTTTATCACTTTTCCTGGAGATTATCTGTTTAAGCACTCTCTGACAGTTACAATAACAAGGGCAGCGCGTTGTGTTTCCCAGCAAAAGGACACTCGCTGCTGAAAGATGTATAGCACTAATTAGAAATACATAACATCCGGCCACATGGCAGCCTTCTCCCGGCCGCTCCATTTCCTGAGCTCAGACGACTTTGACGACAGTTGGTTTATGTTTTCCATGAATATAATGTTCTCAGAGAAACACAAATTTCTCCCCGTTACTAAAGTCCCCATTCTCTCTGTCTCGCTCTTCCCCCCCTCCCAATGCACCCTTCCCTTTGCGAAGCAGGTAGATTTATGACCGCAGAACGCCTGGGTCAGATCCTGCTGCCAGCTGAGTCAGAGCAAAGCTCGCAGCCACTGCACGGGACGCGGCTGAGAGCCCAGGTAGACGCTCGCAGAGGGCGCTGCCGCAGCGGTGCTGGCCGACCCACCCTGCTCCCCAGGCTCTCTGCAAAGGAAACTGCCTCCTGATAGAAAAACAGAGCTCTTCGTGCAGACCAGTACCCAGCTGGAGGAAAAAAAAAAAACCACGGACCTCTTTCCTACACGCAAAGAAACAGGAGGACACTTCTAAGCTCAGAGGGTTTTGTGATCTTCAGAAAAAACACCCGTCCCTGGTTCCTAGTTGCTTTTTCTCTGTGCTCGCAGTCTGATGCTCAACAGCTCCCATTTTTTCCATCCCGTCCCCTCTCCCTCCTCTCGCCCTTGGGCTCTGCTTCAGACCAGATAGCCTGGGCGCCAGTTGGAGCAGTCTGGGTCCAATCTCCAGCTCGCAGCAAGCAGCAGCAGCTAGTACAAGGACATTTTTTCGGAGGTCCCCACGTGCTGGATGGGAGCAGGGCAGCTGCTCTGCTGAGTGTAACGCAGGTTGGTGTAAGGGCGGTTAGACGTAAGGGAGGTAGGAAGATGGAGCATGCTCAGCGAGGTGAAATCTTAGAAGGTTTGAGCTGCTGAAATGCATTCCTATTGAATATGGAAAAAACGGTGTATTTCAGATGTTTATAGCTTGGCCAAGTGTGAACAGATTTCTAGTAGGACAGGAAAACTCTCTGTTAAAAAGGTTATTTTGCAGCAAAATCTCAGATCCCCTTTCCAGGATTTGCAGTTGCTAGATTAGCTCAAGGAAAAGGTTGTAAGTGTTTTTTTCTAACAAGGGTAAGCCACTATCTTGTTTCCTAGCCTCATTCTCACAAGTAGCCGAACTGTTTTGGCTCAAGATTTCCAGAAGAATTTGGGCTGAGACAGGCACCCAGCATGGAAACTTCAGCTCCGATAGTTAAAAGTCTGAGCCAACTGGAAAAAGGGTCTTATGAGTGGCTAGTGTCAGGCAGGCTTAATAACACAGTGCTCAAAACCCTGCCTGCAAAAAAGACTGTCAGAGCTCATGTCCCGCTGCCCGGTCCAGCATCTGGAGCCCTAACCTTGGCGGTGGGTTTGCAGAGGGCTGCAGGGCTCTCGCTTATTTTTTGGGTGCAGAAAGACAGATCTTTGAGGCAAATTCAGCCTGTGAAGTGTGGGGTAGTGCAAATTACCCAGCCTGTTGGTTCAGACTGCAAAGTGTTTGACGACATTCCTGTTTTAAAATGCTCTGCCTGCTCCTTTCTAGCCCTGTGCAGCGTTGCACGTACCTCAGAGTTTTGCTGGCATAGCTGATGTGGGGCTACAAGTGACCGAGAAATAAATCCAGCTTGAGAAAGCTCCCAGAAGGTGGGTTTTTAGGCCGGCTCAGCTCCCTGCCGTGACTGCAGCATCGCTCCCTGGGTTGTGTGTCGGTACAGCGAGTGGTGGTGCAGCACGCGGCGAGGGTACGGTGTTACCCTGAGTCGGTCTTTGCTGCAAACGCTGGGAGTTCTCAAGTCCCAACTTTAAGGTGTGGTTTAACAAGCAGTTACATAGGTAGCGGTGCCAGCTTTACCCACCTTCCTCTCCGCAGACACAGCACCTTTGATGGCGATGGCACGGCTGAAAGGTGACATTTCTAACCCCGATGAGCTGCAGGATCTGGTTCACAGGGTGGCTGCGCAGGCGGGAGCTGAGAGGTGACACGGTGACAGGACCTGTTTAACTGATGCCAGCAGTAACAGGGACGTTTCCCTGGTTGCAAGAGAAGGTGGAGGAGGAATGTGTTGTGGTTGTTGGTGCACAACCTGGTGGTGTGCTGGATGATTTCCTGCGGAGCGTCACTGCTGTGGCTGCTGGTGACACAGAGGAGCCACATTCCTGACCACCTCAGGGCGTGTGACCTCGTGGCAACTTCTTTTGCATGTGATTTCTGTCCGCAGTCTGCCTGACCACCTCCGCACTGCTCCCCGGCGGTGCGGCGTGGCTGGCTGTGAATACAAGGAGGGTTATCTGATCACAGCCTAACTGGGGTTTCGGGGGAGGAAGTAGAGTGCAGGTTTGTGGCAGCTTTAGCTGATGGGATGCCATCAACGGCCACCTGAAAATGTCTCGGGCACCAGGCTTTTGGTGACTGCCTCTGGGCATGGGATGTGAGATTGCCTGTGGAGCTGATACTGTAGTTCTGCTCCTCCTGCACCCAGAAAGTTACCTGGGAATTACAGGGTTTGCCCTGACCTGGGCACTCAGGATCTCTCTGCCTGCTCTTGGTCTGTGGCAGCTGGTGTCCCCAAGTCATATTACGCTGTTCAACTGCAGGGAAGTTTGTGTTTAATGCATCGCGCGTTACCAGCAGCACAGACTCTTGCTCAGCTCGGAGGCAATGATGCCCTGTGGGCTCCAGAGCAGATTTGTTGCTCCAACCCCCCTTTCAGCATATCTTCTACAAAGGATTTTTCTCTTAGTGCCAGGGTAGGCTCAGACATTTCACGCTGTGGGCGAGAGACCTTGCTGTAGGTGCGGAGAGCTGGTTTCCTTACTGCTCATCACTCAAAACACTCCACACATTTCTATCTAAATAGCCCCGTTTCATGAGTGCTCTACCCTTGGCACGTACCCTCACCTTGACGTGGGCAGTGAGGGGTGGCCTGGGGTCTGCCACCCCACCGCCTCTGCGTCACGCAGTCATGACCACAGGCTCCCAGCTCCCAGCTCAGTGAAAGCTGAGGCTCCCTGCCTCCAGAGGAGAGTGGTGAAAAGGCACAAAGAGAAAGTTTCTTCTGATTTATGGTGCTTTCCTCTTTTGTCCTACAATTCAGCTCTTAAGAGCCTTTGCTGGCAAGGCTGGGAGCTGGAGTGCTGGTGTATGTTCAGGGGTCTTGAATAAGCACCCACCGTGCTCTCACCTGGACACTCATCCTTCCCTGCAGAGTTTTTGGGCTGGAGGAAAGCCCTTGAAATAAGGCTGACAAGCTTGGCCAGGGAATGAACTTTCACGACTGGGGGAGTTTTGTGTAATGTAATGATGAGATGACAACGCCCACGGTAGCTCAGCTGGAACCATGGGGGAACAGCCCTTAAATTTGGGTGTCTTGTTCTTCTTATCTGCACAGTGGGCAGCTTTGTGGGCTGTACCGGGGCTGAACATCATTGCGGTGTGTTGAAGCACTGTGGCTTTATGTAAACTGGATGTGAGCCGGTGGGCACATGGTTCACGTCTGTGGCAATACAAGACGTTTGATGGAGCTGTGGCTGTAGTTCTCAGTTTGAGTGAGCGAGTTGTGGATGGCTGTACCTGTGGCAGCTCATGTGCAAGAAACGTTTTTACTCACTTTTGAGTGTTTCATGTTTTATGGGGAACTTGTAGCCTGCAAGAAGAGCTGCTGGTGGCAGTGGGAAAGGCTGAGGCCCTGGTGTCAAGCCTGGCCGTGACCAAGCACTGCTCCGGCGCTGGGAGCCGATCTCTGAAATACATCAGGGCTGTGGCAGTGCTCGTGACCCTCAGCATCACAAAAGCCTTTTAAGCTTTGACTTTTCTGGAGGGGAAGCAGTTCACTTTTGTACCAGCCCAGTTTGGGGGTGACTGTGAGTCTACCTTGAGCACAGTGCCCAGCGTCCCTGGAGCGCTGCCCACCCAATGTGTGGGGGTGCTCGCTGAAATGCCCAGAGCTTTTCGCCCGCCCCAGGGACTCACCAAACTCAGGTGCAGCAGCAAAACAGCTGTGGTCTTGTGGTGTGCCCATTTAAGACAGGAGGTGAAAAAGTCCAGCATCTTGCCCGAGCGCGGGAGGAGGGAGCACGGAGAAGACAACTGTAATTTCTTGAACTGGACTGTGGCCAGAGTACTGGGACTAACACTCTTAATTGTGGGAAAGGCTTCATGAAAGAGATTTACTGTCCCAGAGTGGTCACATCTTTAGTTTTATGTTTCCTCCAAAAGTTGACAGCCCCTGCAGTATGGCACTTCCTACCATTGCTCTGCAGCGTCGGCTCAGTCCTGGCTCAGGGAGCAGAGCACCCTTGTTGGGCTACCAGCCACCTCTGGTGCCGCCCTGGCTTACCCTCAGCGGTCTTCCCCACTGGGTGCTGAACTCACTGGCAGCTGTAAGAGCTGGCCAAATCAAGCCTACAGATGTTCCTCCTATTTTTTCCTATTTTCTAGATGTGCTTTAGTCTTTTTCTGGTTGTTTTTAACCTCCCACCCCATTGCTCTGAAATAATTTGCACTTAAAAACCCAATGTTTGTTCTCTGCACCTCAGGCGTTTTGCTAGCCCCGGCTGGAACAGGGTCTCAATGTCTCGCTTTAATCCTCTTACCCTTTGCTCAAAATCCCTGGCCTGCCACATCAGGGGAGTTCAGCTTCCAACACCTTCTCCTTGCCCTCACTCAGCTGATGCTCATGGCCGCGGCGGAGGTGACTGGGAGCCAGGGCTCTGGGGGGGGCTCTCCTTCCCCATCTCAAGACTGGGGCTTCGCTCGCACGGGCACCAGTTTGGATTCGGTACCTACAGGTTTGCGTTCACTGTGCAAATCGTTTACCTGGCTTGCAGCAGTTTTTCTCAGGCCGGCAGCTCATCTACAGGGTGAGAAGCCCTGGTCCTGCAGCAGGCGAGGTGCTGCAGCAGAGCAGCCTGCACAGAGCGAACGGCACCGGCTGGCAGGAAACCCCTCAGTGGCGTGGGTGCATCCTGTCCCGCTGGGCAGCAGCTCTGCTCCCCCCTCCCCGCAGCACTTCCCTGCCTCGGCCAGCCGCTCCCCCAGCATCTCAAGTGAGGATACGAATTGGGGATGACAGAGGGGATTCGGAGGGAGGAGGCTGCCCCTAAGGCTTAAAAATCTCCTGCGAGCAGGCAGCACGGTGCCTGAGCGAGCGCGGGCAGCTTGGTGTGCCCTGCGGTGCTCTCGGCCTCGCTAAATGTAACCCACGCCCAGCTCCAGGCAGTTCCCTCGAGCCAGCTCCCCGCTGCTCTCAGCAGCCTCAGAAGTGGTTTCTGGCTGGGTGTAGATGTGCCGGGGGGATTTGCTCTCACTCTGAGCCGGCTCTGTTTGGAAGAGCTGTGGTCGTGTGGCATCTACTTGAGTAACAGCTTCAATTAAGTTCTCTTGACAAGCTGTTGTGTGACTGGTGAACTAATGGGAGGAGCCCCCTCCTCAGCTGCTGAGGTTAAAACTCCAGCAGGGACAAAGATCAAACATGCAGCTAATTACCCTTTTAACACTTAAACATACCCCCCTTCCTTCAGGGGAAGGCATCAGCTCCAAGCAGCAGCTTCTGTGCTGGGAGTCCTGAGTGGTGGCTTGGGCCAGGCCAGCTCAGCTCCGCTCAGCACCGCACACGAGGTGGTGTCAGGTATGATGTGGGTAGGATGAGTGGAGCCTCTTCCTGCTCTAGAGTGGCTACTCACCACCTTTTTTTCCCCTCTGTGTGGAGCAACTGGGTCCAGGACAGGTGTGAGCTGAGGAATCACCCACCCCTGCAGAGATCCTTGCCACATGTGGGATGTAGAAAGGAAGGCTGCGAAGGCCAAGCAAGATGGAATATCTGACCTGCTCCCTGCTGAACCCTCTCTCTGTCTCCTAGAGTGCGTCTCTGAAGACTGCCGCTCTGTCATCCAGGAACAGGCCACGGCCCTGGGGCTCTCCATGTTTGCACTCTTGGTGAGGAGGTGCACTAGCCTGCTGAGGGAATGCGTGCAAGGTAAGGGGTTACTGGCAGGATCCATGCAGCTGCCTGCGAGGCAGCCTGGTGGGGTTCAGGCCCTTGTTCCCTGCTATTTAGTACACCTCTTCCCATCTGGGAAGGCCATGAGGCCTTTGGATTCTTCCCCAGCATCCCAAGCTCTGCCCATGTCACAGCTGGATCACCTGGCAGGAAAGCCCCTGATGTGTGCAGGCAGAAACATTTGGAAGAAAGGGATGGCTGCAGGGCATGCTTTTTGACAGCTATTGGGAAACTTCCCAAAGCTGGGACCTTGGGATCCTATCTCTATGACTAGTGCGCTGGCACCCTACTGCCCTCCATAAAAGTGATCACACACATCCCGGCTTGTCTCCCAGGCCAGTCCGTGTAGGAAGAACAGATCTGTCTTTGCACTTGCTGTGGGTTGTGGCTGTTTCCTTGTGTGTCCAAGCCTGGGATGTTGGGATCTGTGTTGTGCATCCCCTGCCCGAGCCTGGCTCCTAGCTGCGGTGAGCTGCCTCAGCTCTCACATCTTGTATTTGCAGTTCAGCCACAAGAGGTGGAGCAGGAGGATGAGGAGGATGACATCAAGGTCTCTGCCTTGCCCCAGGACCTGAAGGAGCTGCTCCCCAGTGTGAAGGTCTGGTCAGACTGGATGCTTGGCCACCCGGACACCTGGAATCCTCCTCCGACCTCTCTTGAGCTCCCCAAACAGTACGTGCATCCTCTGGTCTGTTTTCTGGTGTCTGTTCCCTCCCTGGGCTCCTTGTGCCGCCTTTCCCCCTCACTCATGCTTACTCCTGGCAGTAGCCCTCTGACCTGAGCACCCAGGAGACACTCACTGCACGGGGGATGTTTGGGAGGGGACTTGTCACCCTTGGTGACACAGTGACTTCATGGATGCGTGGGTGGGGGTGCAGCAGCTTGAAGGGGGCCTGGTGGGTGCCCGTTGCTTCCATGTGTTAGAAAATGTCCCGTGAGCTGGATTTTTACCTTCTGCTTAGGATGTGTGTCTGCTTTTGTTGGGCTGCGTCTCCTTGACGCGCTCTGCTGGCCCAGCCAGCTGAACAGGCAGGGCCTTCCTCTCTGCAAGAGGGAAGTCCATTTCCAGCACGAGCGTTTCCTTGCCTTTTTTTGACTGATTCAGGCCAACCTTGGTCAGGCTGGGCTGGCCTGGAGCAGTTTGCCTGTTCCTGGAGCTCTAAAAGTCGCCTCCCTTCTCCTTCAGAAACAGCTTGTCTCTACCCCTGCAACACACAAAAGGGTTAATTTTCTAAACTGGCCGATTCCAGCCCATTAGTCCATAATGCGGACTAGGCAATTTGCATATTTTTGGACAGAAAATCGAGTGAAGGGGCCAAGTATGGAGTATGCGAAACAATGTCTGAGCATGCTCCGTAGCTGCTTTCCCGCAGGATTTTCCATCTGCCTCCGGTACTCCGGATCCAGAGCCTGAAATCACGTCTTATTGTTAATCCAAAGGAGCCAGAACCCAGGGTGATGGGAAGGCGCATTAAGAGTAATCCAGCAAAGTGGCTTAACCATTAATGGGTCCCCGCTCCGTGCGTCAGGTCCAGTCCTGCTCTCCTAGTTTATTGCCTCTTACTCCAGTTCTTTTTCATTTGGCTGAGGAAATGGAAATCTCACACAGGAAGTTCTGGGCCTCATTTTGTGGAGATGGAGTCTGTTTTCTGTTTGTCGGCTGCTCGGTGTGGGACCGCTGCCTGCTCATGTGAACTGCTGCCCATCTTTGGGCAGGAACTCAAACTGGGATCTGTCACGTGAACCCGTGTGCACCAATCCCCCCTTCCTCTCGCGCTGCCTGCGCAGGGAGCTGCTGAGCCCTTGGCGACGGGCAGCTTCGAGATGGAATTTCTGATTGGGTTCGCGCAGCCAGCGCTCGGCGCCTTCCCTGGGATGAGCTGCCTCCCCCTCCTGCGGGACGCGGGGCTGCGTCCGCCCGGGCTGACGGAGCAGGTGCAGGCTCCTGCTTGCCTGTCGAGGTGGGAGAAGGAGGTGGCGGCAGCCCACCCTGTGGTGTGATGGCACGTGGCTCTCTGGGGAGCAGTGGGTATGGGTTGGGGGGCTCTGCTCCACAAGGTCCTGGTCTGCCCGGTGGAGGAGCAAGGGTCTTCATCTGGTAGTGGAGACCCAACTGCTTCCCACCTTGCCCTCTCCACGGAGGATGGCTGAGCAGCCCCTCTTGTCCCACCATGCCTGTACTCTGGGGCGTGGGCAGCCTTCCTCACGTTGGCTCCCAGCTCCTTCCACTCTGGTGCTCGTCGGCTCACCCAGAGCATCTGTCTCATCCACAGTGATGAGCCTGACAACTCTTTCAGCCCAGACCTTTTGTGTTGACCCAGCATTGTGCGGCCAGGTGTTTGTGGGTCCGGGAGTCTGGGATAGCAGTGGCTGAGCTTTCCTGGAGGTGTGGGTAGTGATGAATAGCAGAGAACCAGCTCCGCTCTTGGGCACAACCTGGGACTTGTAGCATTTTCCCTGGAGGTGGGAAAGGAAAAGGGGAGCACTGGGTTAATGTTTCAGCTCTCTATTGACACAAGCCTGCTGTCTGGCCTGGGGCTGTTCAGTAACCAGGTAGAGTCACCGAGTCTGGGGGGGTTTAGATAGGAGCAGCTTCAAAGAAGTTTAGAAGTAAAACATGGGTCAGAGCAGCAGGCGTGTTGGAGTAAGCCAAGGTTTATGGGCAGGGTGAACTCAGGAGCAGGGAAGAGCATGCAATGAGCAAGTGCAGATGCCAAGTTGCAGAACTGAGTAAGGGGCCTGTGCTGTTTTTCACACGTGCTTTGTGGTCGTGGCAGTGGGACGTGCCACGATGTCCCCACCAGTGCCAATGGAGAAGCCAGCTGAAACCACCTCCCAGCACTCTGCAGCCATCGCTTTCAGTGCCCTTCATGGTGGTGCGGGCAGAAAAAAGGGGCAGTAAAAAAAAAAACCCAAAACCCAACCAAAACCCTGAAGCTGTTGGCTACCCTGCAAGGATGCCACGAATGTGCTAAAGCTTCTGGAAAAACCAGGCCCCGTACCCACCTGGCAGGCCCCTAGGAGCAAAGGCCTGGCCCAGAGCTTGCATCAAAGTGCAGCTCATCCGGGGCCAGCGCTGCTGCCAGAATGACGGCCTGGGCTCGGGGCCAGCGGGGCAGCTTGTCAAGACTCCGCCAGAGCCTAGGGCCCGGGCTGCCGGGGCTATACGTCCCGAGGCCTCCACTCACGCTGCGTTCGCCATGTTCGCGATCACTCGTTCTTAGTAAGGGAGAGAGCTGGGGGACTTTGAGAACGTCTAAACTCAGCCCAGCTGTGGCAGTTGGTTTATTGCTTTCAGCTGGTACTTGAACCCGGGTCCTGGTCTTGGAGTCTTTCCCAGGTTTAATCCCCAGAGCTTTCTCTGCAGCTGTATGACACTGCGCTGACCCCGAATGAGGATAGGAAAATAGAAACGGTGCCAAGCCAGAGTCTCTTTTTCATTTGGAGTCTGGCTGTCTGCCCATGACCAGGGTTACATAATGGGAAACATAGCTGGGGCTCTGGAGAGCCCGCGTTTCACCACGCTGCCCAGACCTTCGCGTTCTGATGCTATATATCTTCCTAATTGTAGCTCGGATGCATTTATCACACTGCTGGATTTGAGTCCTTACAATAAAAAAAAAAAGAAAAAAAAAAAAAAAGAAAACCCACACCAAATTCCTCAGCTCGCTGCTTTTCCCCCTTGGACAGAGGCGGAGGGAAAGGTGTGAGGGGTGAGTGCTGCCGAAACCCGGTGCGCGGCTGTGGGCCAGGCAGGAGCGGGCTCTGCGGAGCGGGATGGGAGGCTCGGGACCCTGCGTCTTCAGGATCCTTTTCTTGGCGGAGGCTTGGGAGTGAACCCCGGTTCCTAGCAAGCACCCTCTCCCTAGCTGGGGGCTCAGTGGTCCTGAATTCAACCTGAATGAGGAGCTTACACCTTTCCCCAAAACCACCCTCCTTGCTCTGGCACGTTCATCCAGCTCTTAGCCACCCCGCTATGGTCACCATGACTCAGAGGATGTGCTGGGACATATTTTCAGGCCAGAAGGCCGTAGTGACAGGCTGCCTAGATCCCTTTCTTGGGGCTGCTGTGGGTATTGGAGAGGCAGGGGGTGTTCTTCTCCTCTACCTGTTGGGAGATGGGCTCGGCAAGTTTTCCGTGGCCCTTTTCTCAGATGTTTCCAGGGTAGGAGCTAAACCTGACCGTGGACATCTCTGCTTCAGAGCAGCAGTGTCCTGTGGCTTGGGGACTGTGTGCGTGGACCAGGTGTTCCCAGGTCTTTTAGCTGCAAGCAACAGTTGCTTCTGTATCTTAAAATTAATTTACATCTGCGTGTTTCATGGCAAACATTGCGCTGGAGTCTGAACAGGCAGTCGTTTAGAGCAGTGGCATTGCCATGCGTCTAGGTTGGAGCAGCATCTTTCAGTTCAACTGTCCCTAGGAGTCATTTGCAGAGATTAGGGCGTAAAAGCAGGGAGTCCTGGGGAGAGGGGAGCAGAGTGGATCTCCTAAGGCAGAGATACTAGCAGCGGATGGGGTGAAAGGCAGATCTCCAAGGAGGCTGCTGTCATTCAAGTGAATCCATCTCCTTTTGGGATATATGGCTGAGGAGCTGAGATGGGTGAAGAGGGCTGGGCAGGGGAGAGCAAAGCTTCTCCTTGCTTTACTTTGTTGCCGCAGTGAATCTGTTGCTAAACGAAGCACGAGAATCGATGGGGAAGCCACTGGCTAGACAGACAAACTGCCGCAGGGCTGACCCTGGCGAATCTGTGCTCCTTCCATGCTGGAGCGAAGGGCCTCTCGGTTTGTGGAGGCTTGTCTGCAAGCATTTAAAAATGGTTAATTTAAACCAAGTATTAAATTAAATCCAAAAGCTCTGAGCACATTCTAGAGCTTACCTTCCCAGAGAGATCTGCCAGATCGCTCTCATCACATCGCTCTTGTGGAGAAGTGTCACTGAGATGGCAGCTCCCACTGGGAGAGATGGACAGAGTCTTGGACAGGGGTGCCAAAACCTTGATGGAGTTTGCCGGAGACTAAATGGAAAATCCCTTTTGCAGATCTCAGCCTTAGTTAGTCATGCTGGCCACCAGAGTTTCCCTATCGAGACATCAAAGCGAGGATTCAGAGGTGTCTCGGTAATGTAAACCTGGCTGAGAGTAAAGGTAAAGTCGAGTGAAGCAGAAGCCAAAAGGCTCCATGGAGAAGGGGGCTGTGGCGAAGCAGGGGCTGGCTGGGAGAGGAGAGCTCCTGGAGAGGAGAGCGTCCCTCTAACTCCGAGGGCAGGTTCCTGGGAGAGGAACGGATGTACGGATGCCCAGCTGGCCAAAGGGACCGCGTGCATGGCAGAGTGGGGGAAATCATTGGTGCCACAGGCCTCTGGGCGGTTGGTGAAATGCCTTTGGGGAAGAGCTCCCACTGCCAGCCCCTTTTGTTCCTTGCAGAGGACCTGCTTTTAGTTTTGCTTCCCCTGGCCCGGGAGAGAGGAAACCCAGGAGGAGGATGAAGAGCCCTTCCTATGGCGGTGCAGGGGCTGGGTGGGCACCGGTGCCGCCTCGCACCGGGAGCCGATGGGTGCGCGCAAGCCTGAGGCATTTGCCATCTGCACGGCAGCGTGGCTCTTGGCGGCTGGGGAACACAATGCAGGGCTTCTTCTGCGCCGTGCTTTCCGGGTTTGTTCTGCAGCTGTGGAGTTTGAATGTTAGTGTTTAAACAAGCTGGTATTACACAGGAAATGGCCACCTCCACAGGCCCCCACAGGCTTGTAACATGGGGTCATTGTGCTTGATATTAATCACCAGGCAGCCCCCGGTGAAGATGGTGGCTTACACCGGAGTACCGCACACCACCGTGGCCGGCAGGGATTTGGCAAGCGTCAGGCTCACTCCTGTGCCCATCTCCCCCATCGCCCTCTGCTTGCCCCACGCTTTGGTGCGTGCCTCTCGCCGTACGGTGATGCGTGCCCATCGCGGACATCCATCTTTGGCAGGAGTCATCCCCGCGCAGACCCGGCCTCGCTGGGGCCGCGCTCTGCCCCGGGGCCGTGCTCCAGCCCTTTCGCTCTGCTGCGCACTTGTGCGGTGCTCTCACCGTCGCCTGGCCGGGCTGCGTCCTGTCGGCGTGCAGCTGGGCTGCGCTCACACTGACAGCTACATTAAACCTGGAATCCTGAGGCAATAAAAAAGAAATTAACTCTTATTTTTTTTTCCTGTCCTAGTGGAATAAGCAAATGTAAATGTGTCTGTGGGGAAGTGAATGAACCCCCGTTCTGAGGAAAGACCTCGCACTAACCCTCTTCTCGCTTCCTCGGTTAAAAGCTCTGGGAGCCTCATCCCTGTACCTGGGAGCTGCGTGCCTGGGCTCAGTGTCAGTAATTCGGGGCCTCCCTCCGCAGAGGGATGCTGAAGCTGTGGCACTGTGCATACACACTGCTTCCAGGCTCCTGGGCCTGCCATCGCTTTGCAGAGGCTCCAGCACTGCAGTGCTGTCGGGTGAGACTAGCCAGAAATGCCTGGAGGTGGCCACGGTGGCATCCTGAGAAGGGACAGTGGGGACAAGGTGCCTGACCAGGCTCTTGAGTGTTGTGTGACCTTGTAGGGTGAGTGTACATCCCAGGAGGAGTTCCACTGGGCTGTGCGGTGTCAGCACGAGCCGTTAGCCCTCGCTGGTTTTGCCGGTGGCTAGCAGCCAGTAAATGATTTTGGTGGTACCAGTACTAGGAGATGCCCTGCAGAGGAGGAACTGCACCCAAGGGGAAGGCAGAAAATTGTCAGACCTCCTCTCTGTGGTGCTACCTCTGCATCGCAGGAGAAAACCAAAGTGGAAACATCAACACCTTCTTTGTTGGCTGTTTGAAGGCTCTGCAGGGTGCTGCATGTGAGAGGGTGCTGCCCAGCTGCTGGCTGCTGCCGCTGAGCTGCTCAGGGTTGCGTTGCAGAGAGGTCTTGCTACCCAGGGAGCCAGCGCAGGCTGTGGTTTGACTGAAGGAAGCTCAGAGTGGAAACCTAACACATCCAGTGCAAAGGACAGATGTAGCAAGGCACTGCGAAGCTGTAGGGAGCTGAGGACGAAGGGGATAAAGTGACAGGGACTGTTCTCACGCTCGGGATGATGAGGGGCTGCCCTGCCTGGCAGCGCTGCTGGAAGGGCTGGGAGCAGGCAGCCACGGGGGGAAGCTGGGCTGGGTGGCTGCAAGGGTGTGAGCAGCGTCGGCTTGGTGGCTGTTCACATTGTGTTTTTCTGAGATGGGGTGCCAAGCCCCCTGGAGGGAGATGGCTCCGTGTATTTCATCTGTGCTGCTCCCTCACCCCGCTACCACCCCTGCCCCGCTGTGGATCCCGGTCCTGCCCAGCATCCGACCGCTGCTCTCTGCCTCCCTCCCGCCCTCACTGGTTATCTCCATCCCCTGCCTGCAACTCCCGTTTCTTGGGCAATACAGGCAAGGTCTCGGCAACGTGTTTCTTTCCCTTCTCCTCCACCCTGGCCCCGTGCACCTGGCTGTCTCAGCCCCCCGGGAACATCCTCTGCATTGGTGCCTGTCCCCCACACCCCAGTGCGCTCGTTCCCCGATGGCTGCAGGCGTTCTCCCCGTTCGTCTCCCCTGCCGATGCCTGCAGCCTCTGCACCTCCTTCCTCCGAGCGCTGCCACCGAGCCCTGGTCACAGCCCGCGCTGGCGGGGCCCCACCAGTGCTGTGTGACAGGACTTCGGCAGCCCAGTCCGGTTGCCAGCAGGGCACTGGGGGAGGGCTGAGCCTCCCAAGCCCTGTGCATCTCCCATGGGCAGAGCTCGCCTTGGAGGTGGCCCAGAGCAGCCCTATCACATCCGGTGCTTGTCTCTGCAGCTTGGGCCGGAGGATAAACTATCAGGGCTGTGGGGCAGTGGATCATTCCTCTTATTATTTTCTTCTTTTGCAGATAGGGGTCGTGGAAAGTTCAGTTCCTTTTAACCCTCGCAGCTCTGTTTATTTTCCAGCTGGTAGCACAAACGCAGCGTTTCCCATTACATCACAAAGGGCCTCGGACAGATCCCTCCGAAAAACGTGTTGCAACTGTTTATTTTTTTCCATATTTAAACATTTCTGACAGCCAGACCTGGCTGAGCCAAGCGATGGAGCTTTGTGAATGAACCCAGCTCCTGGTGTCTGTGTGCAGAGGGCTTTGAAGGACCTCTTCTCCTCTGCAGCGCGCGGGCTGGGGCTGGCTTAGGGACGTGGGCGACTCTGCGTTACATGTGTGCTGATTACGTGCCGGGCTTTGATTAATGGCTCCTCATTCTGCCTGGCTCCCAGGACGCTCTTGAAAACAAGATGTTTCATTTCAGTGTGCTTTCCTGGTACATTGATTCCCGTAAATAACTGAGTGCAGACTCTGTCCACCTGGAGCAGTTCAAAGAGCAGGGGGCCTCCCTCCAGCCCTGGGCTGCCTCGGGCCGTGCTGGTCACTGCTGCACCCCCGGTGATGCTGGCTGTCCTGTGCTTTTTGGTGCCTCAGAGGTGTGAGGTGGAGTAGCAGCCCTCCTCACTGCCACCAGAAGCAGATTAGCCCCAGTTGCCCCATTTCTCTGCTTTTGTCCCAGTTTACGCACTGAAAAACCCCAATGTGAGTGCTTTTAGAAACAGGAGGGAGCCTGGTCGGCTGCAGTGGCCTTGTGCCTGTTGCCTGTTCCTCCTGCACTGGCCCTCTCTGGGGTGCTGGGCCCTCCCCAGGGTGTGCTCAGTGATGGGGATGTGTGATGGGGATGCGCAGAGAGCGGTCCAGGGCTGCTGGTGTCTTTGGGTCTGCACCCGGCTCCCCGCACGTCACTGCCGCTCCGGGAAGGTGAGACACCACAGAAGCAGCTTTGCAGGTCACTCACAAGTGTTGAAACCGTGGTCAGAAACAAAACACAACTTAACCCTCTGTGGCTCGGGTTTAACTACAAAAACCTCTCTGCTTTAGAGAGTGACTGCAGCATGTGATTGCAGCCAGGCGAGGGTGCCCCGGGCTGGGCTGGAGCCTCCTGGGCTGAAGCCCCTCGGGCTGGGCTGGAGCCCCCCAGGTGCCTGTTTTGCCCCAAGAGCAGTGCAGGGGATCGTTCTGTCCTCCCAGCAGGCTTTAAAATTGAGTAACAAGCAGCGTTTTTCCCATCTGGAATGAGCTGGGTTCCGGCCGGCACTGCACGGGGAAGCTGCTTCCTGCGCGTGTGCCAGCTCGGGAGCGGGCAGAGGTGGGAAAGGCGAGATCCTGGGAGCCGTCCCCATCCAGGGGGACGGGGCGGTCGGTGTCAGCGGTCACGGGTGAGGGTTACAAGCCCTCCTGGGTTCGGTGCCAGCACAGCTGCGCCTGGAGCCCTCCCGGTGGGGTAGGTTAGCAGTGGTGGTGGCGTGCCTCGCCTCGCCTCACCTCTCTGGTATTCGCTGCAGCATTGCAGGCAACTCCCAACGCATTCCAGCCCCGAATTGCTCACGTCTCTCCTCGTTCTCCCAGGGTCTCAGTAGATGTGTGGGCGACGCTGGCTGACTTCTGTAACATACTGACCACAGTGAATCAGTCGGAGGTGCCCTTGTACAAGGACCCAGATGACGACCTTGCCCTGCTTAGCCTGGAAGAGGATCGGCTGCTCTCAGGCTTCGTTCCCCTGCTGGTCGCCCCCCAGGAGCCCTGCTACGTGGAGAGGACCTCGGACAAGGTCAGCAGTAGGCCAAACATCCCCCCTCGATTCCTCCAGACTTTTATTCTTGGGAAGTTTTCTGTGCAAACGGAACACGATTAAGTCATTGAGAAGGGTGTTAAGGGAAAATATCGACCTTTCAGCCGCTGACATCCAGCTCTGTGTCATGAAAACCCCTCTCGACTTCCTCTGGTGTGTGTGTGCTCGCTGGCATGTTGTATATACGATCATTTCCTCACTTGTTTAAATAGTGCAGCTTGTGTTGGCAGTGCTCTCAGTGCACTCCAAATGGTTTGCATCATGCTTAAAGCACCCTCCCCCTCCCCCCGGCCACAAAACTCTGCCTTAGGAAGGCAGCCAGGACTTTTTTCCTTCTCTAAAGAGGAGAGTGATAAATAGGTGACTAGAGAGAAGCAGACACCATGTGTTAACGTACAAAAGGCTTTTAGGAATATGAAGCATTCCCCACTGCCCGTTCTCTATTTTCCTTTCTTTGCTCTAGGAGCCCATTCTAGCCTGAACTTTCCTTTGGCTGTTTGTTTTTAGAATAATGAAATCAGTTCCCTTGTTGATGTGGGGTTTTGGGTCTGCTCTCTGCCACCACCTGGCCAGAAGGGACCTGGGGGCTGTTGTTGGATAACGTGTCTGAACCTGATGGGGGATGGAAGAGGCACAATGGCATTTGTTTTGCACGCCCTTGGAGGCACGGCAGGATAAGAGTGGCTCTCAACAGTTTCCTGCTTGGAGGCAGAGTCGCAGCACCAGAAACGCTGCTCATCTGGGAGCGTTGCCTCCCCAAGCGGTTGGTGCTACGGGAAGAGAAGTGGAGATGGAGGGGCTGGTTTCTGTGGAGAGTCTGCATGTGACAGTGGCAATGTGCCTTCTCATGTACCACTTCTTGACATTTTCCTGAAATGATGGTGAGAAATTTAGGACCTTTGTCACAGAGGGACCCAAGTGGTGCAAATTTGCGAATTTCTGTTTCACTTCTCTGTCTACCCAGCCCTTGCTCACAGCACTGCCCACAGAAGAGGAGCACAGGGTCCCAGTAAAACTGAGAGCTCTCCCAGTTTGGGGAAGCACCTTGGTCCAGGAAGTCACTGTGGAAAAACAGATTTTCAAGGCTGTATTTGAAGGGGTTAAAGTAACAAGCGTGTGATTGCTGTTGCTGCCCTAAGGTAGCCTGTTCACCCAGCGTGTGCTGTGGCCTCACTGGGCTTCTGCTGGGGACAGTCCCATTGCCCCGCTCTGCGCAGGGACTCCTTCCCCAGCAGCCACAAACCAGAGCCCCCAGCAGGCAGGTCAGGTGGCTGAGCAGCCCAGTCCGGTGCCCCATAACTTGTGGGAGGGGGTTGGTATTCCCTGAACTCTGCCTTTATTCGGAGTGCCATCTACCTGCCCTGCCAGGCACTTGCGCTCGTGTGCGTAAAAGGAGAGACGTATCTTTGTCCTGTAGCTACACCTGAGCTTCCAGGCTGAGTTTTATCACTGTCCTGGCTCCCTTTGGTTCTGGTGCTTTATAAACAAACCGTACAACACCAGTGGTGGGAGCAGGTGCCCTTCGCAGTGCAGCAGCAGCCACCCAGGCATCTGGGACTATCAGGCACGGTGGTACCGGCTCAGCTCTGCTGAAAAGGCAACACAGATTCTAGAGAGAAGGAGCCAGCCCTGGCTGTGTCCATGCCTCCCTGCTTCTTTCTTTTCTATTTTTCCACCTCTGTGGGTCTTGTTTGGTTTGAAAGTAGCTGACTTTTGATCCCACCCAGCAGGCTGGGGCGTTCGCTCATGTTTGCGCAGGTCTGAGCCCCTGTTGTGTTGTGCTGTCTTCTGGTCTCTGCCTGAACGCAGCAAACACATCACATGAAGGTAGATGGAGGAACCCACCAGTACCAGCCCTTCCCGGGACATGCTGAGCAGAAGCAATGGGTTCTGCAATGTCTCTTTTCAATCTAGTACTGACTGGTATTTTTATTACTGGTCAGACTGGTGAAACAGCAGGTGTGCATATTCCCTTTGCAGAAGACACTCGAGAGGATTAAGGGGAGGCCAGTGAGAAAGAGCAGAGATCTCAAAAGCCTGACTTCCAAGAAGGGACTGGAAAAGTCAGAACTTTTTAGTTTAGAGGAAATTCAGGGAAAATGCAGTGGGCTCTTGCAGAGTGGAGGAGAACAAGCTGTCCTCCAGCTCCATGCTGAAAAGCACAGGAAGGAGCGGGCATAAATTGCAGCAAAAGAGATGAAGACTAGACTTTAGGAAAGGCTTCATACCTTTGGGTAGTTAAGCACTTGAGAGCAGCCTCCTCAGCAATTCTGCAGAATCTCTTCAGCCTTGGAGATTTTTAAAAGCGGGCTGGGTGGCTCTCTCAGGTACTGCTTGGACAGAGTTGAACTGCCTTGCAAAAGGGGGCAAAGTGACCTCTTTGGATGCTCCTACTCAATTTTCTGTGATTCTGTAAAGCTGTAGAAAGGGACTGGAGTGGCAACTGCGTCATTACAGACGAATGACTACCTTGTTCCGCAAATCTTCCTCTGCAGTATTAATAAAGTGAATTATTTGACTCTCCAGAAGTAGGGTATTGTAGAAGGCAGTGCAGACTGAGCTGACTGAGAGGCATGAACCCATACGCCTTTCACGAATAACTGTGAGCAAAATACAAAAAGGCAGTTCCCTGCAAAGAAGCCCCTAATTCAACTTAGCTGGGGGATCTTTGTGTGCGGTCCCCTGTCCACCATCTGCTCCCTGCCCTCCTTTTAGCGTGCAGAGCCCAGATGCATCCTCAGCAGATGCATCTCTGGGCTGTTTGCAGTGGAAGGGTGCTGTGTCCATGCTGAGCATGGTGGCACGAGGGGATTGGTATCCCCGAGCCTTGATCACACGATGGCAACAGGCGCTGCAGTGGAGCAGTTCCATCTGGCACGTACCACATCCAGCCACGTTGCCGGAACTTTCCCGTTTGCATGCTGCTTGTTGGTTGCCGATTGACTGAGTTGCGAGCAGGTGAGAAATGTTTTTTCTGTGCAGCAAGAACTCTTTCTAGTACTGATTTTTCATTGCTGTTTAGCAGGAGTTATTCTTCTGCACCCAATTTCTTTCTGTCATGTTCTCAGTCTTGGCCCAGTTTTCAGCCCAGTTTTCAGCTCTTTGCTGGAGAGGCAAAGAAAATGTACAGGTCTTTCTGTGGCACCCTGTGAATGTCTTGTGGGCTGGGAGGAGGTTTCCGTCAAAGTGGCTCTGGGAGGCTCGCTGTGATACCTTGCCTATCATTTGCATGGCTAGGAAGAGGCAGTTGGCTTTTTACTGCAAGGATAGTATCTCACCTTGCTTGCTGATGCTCCAAATCCTTACTCCATGCTTTTGCACCATAGTTTTTTTAATCAGCTTGTAAAATTTCAGAGGAAAGGAATCTGTTGAAAGGCAAGACTGGAGAGTATTGGGCTTAAAATGGTGTTAGGTTATTGGCTCCACCAAGAGGATGGTTGTTTTCTAAGCTACAAAGGACAAACACTGTGCTTCCCACTTCTTTTTGTTCTCCACGTCCCATTTAGCAGATGGAGTGCAGTATTCAGCCAGAGTTTCTCAGCAAGTTTTTGAGCATTTGGCCTGGCTCTTATTTTGAGTGAAAATGTTCTAACTCCGTTCATTGCCATGAAGCTGTGCGTTTGGATTCCTGCTGGAGCCAGTGTGACACTTAGAGCTTCCCATCGTCTCTTGTCGTTGAAGCTGTAACCAACAAAAGCTGGCTCCAGGGTGAGCATAACTTGGTGATGTTTTCCTGGGCGTATGTTGGGCAGATATCCATTGCAGCTTGTGTGATGGAACACCATCGAACGTACCAGTCAACAGCAAACTATGCAGCCTGGTGCCTGAGCTGTCAGACTGTGTCTGCAGCCTTTGCAGCCGAAGGAGATGCTGCCAGGACCTCACTCACCCGGCGTTGTACCCGAGGCAAAAGCAGGGAACGGCAGCGTGGCTGGGTTAAGATTCAGGAGGAAGGAAGGTAACGACTGTGGTGCTGCTGTGGGGGCCTTGTGATGGAAAACGCTTGGGTCGTGTTGAGGTTAAAGCAAGTCCTCGTGATGGTGCATCTGAGCTGCGCGTGGGTCTGTTCTCGTGCAGCCCTGGGAACCTGGAGCATGTCCTGGTTTCCTCAGCTCTCAGTCCTGTTGTCTCAGGAGCATCCTGCTCTGCAGCGGAGCTGGTGGTGAGGCTGGAAGAGGGCTGCAGACTGCCCAACACAGAGCAGAACAGGGAGATCCTTCTCCTCTTTGGAGGCACATGGCATCACTGATTGCCCACATCCCTGCAAACTGTGCCGGGGCTCGACGTGTGCATCACCCAACCAAGCCCATGCCTGCAGCACACGCTTTGCCACATGCCCCAGTCAGGGAGAAGTGGAGGAGAAAGTGTTAATGTCCCTTCCCACAATAAACCTCTCTGCATGGGGGGTCCTGAAACCTGAGCCTCTCTCTCCTCCCCCAGCCCTGACACACGTTAATAAAAGGTTTTTAAACGCCAATAAAAAGGCAGCAGCCCCAGCTCACCAGGTCCGGGGCCCAGGGTCCTTGGGAAGGCACTTCACAAATGTGTTTTTTGCATTTTCAGGCTTTTGGCTGGTGAATAAGATTGAGGAGAAATACTCCTTCCCCTGATAACAATACAGTGAGACGCAGGATCAGCAGTGTGTGGATTAAAACCAGACGGTGCATGATTAATACATATGCTTATAGGGCTAGTCACTGTGGTTCCCTCCTCTCAAACAGAAAGGCACTTCTTTTTTTTTCCCCCTCATGTGCATGCTCATGTGTGGAGTGGACTGTCTCTGATACTCACCACTCAGCTAGTCTCAACCCTGCCTCACCTCACCAGGCAAATGAAAACCCTAAAATGCAAGGCTCTGAAAAATAACTGACAATATTTTGCTGTTCCAGACCTACAAACTGGGTACTCCAGCTCCAGGGTGGCCAGTTGGCTTCCCACACTTGGTGCAGTTCTTGTTTCACAAGTACTTGCTTCCTGCTGTTTGCACTACTCACCTGTCAGTGCAGATAGCCTAAAATCCAAACTTTATTCTCCTTAGAAAATGAAAATCTCTTTCCTCTGTACTGTCCAGCCCAAGTGGACAGTCCACATTTTACCCTCTCTAGTTGTCCCAACGTGCTGTAGATTTGTAGAGCCAGTAGTCTTTTTGAATTAGCTATTTAGGAGCCTTTCATAGTAGGTTTTGGCTAAAATTAGTCCAGTCTTGTTATTCACTTCACTTATTTATTGTATTCCAGTCTTCTTAAGACTTGCAGATATCTCTTGGCAGTGTGTAGTCATGTCTGATGCTTCTTGGAAAGGCAGCCCCAGGTTTAAAAGCCCAGGAGGAATAGCTGTCGGAGTGACCAGGCTCCGTCATGCCTCTAAACACCAGAAGTTTTGTCCTTTCCAAGACGTATTGCCTCCTGGGATGACCGGGATGAAATCCATGTTAGAGTGGCCACACTACAGTGATTTTTGGGAGAAGTTCTTGCAAGGCATCAGAGGGAAGGGTAGCAAGACCAGGACTCTGAGAGTACAGACTCTTTGTAAGCAGAGAGAAAACCCCAGTGAGTAAATGTAACTGTTTTCTCAGCATCCTTTCCATATTCCCATTCCATAGCCTTGGAGCATCTCCCTCCAGCTGGCAGGCAAACGCATTCAGCCCATGAGAGCGAGAGCTTCCAACTTGGAGTTTGGTCCAGAGAGGAAAAGGGAAACTGTGAGCAGAGATCGGAGCCCCAAGTAGGAGAGTCCAAGGAGGAGTCATCCTTGAAAAACTCCTTCCATTCCTGCCTGCCTCGGTTTCCAAACAAGCAGTGAAAGATCCCTGCCACAGGCAGCCCTGCTCGGAGTGGGGACTTGGCAGGAGCTGGCAGCCCCGAGGCGGCGGAGTTAGAAATGTTTACATTTTCTGACCAGTATCTGAACTCCATCCCAGCCTTGACCTTCCCTTTCATGTGGTGCCTTTGGATTGTAAAAGGCAATTAGGCTAAATTATGGGCCATGTTGGAAGATGATGTCATTGCGTCATGGAGGAGAGGCTGGATTTTATGCCACCACGAAGGTAGCGTGCAGAATATCACCTGCTTTGAATTCCTTGTCCATCCTTGGCGTTTCCTTGAACCGCAAGTGCCAGGGACTGTGTGGACACCGTGGGAGCCTCTCCGTGCTCTGCCTTTGCCGGGTGTCATCAGCACGTGGGAAGTGTCAAGCCGAGTCCGTGTCCCCGGGTCTGGGTGGCAGAGCGGGATACACTGGTGCCTGTTAGGCTGTTTTAAACGTACCTTCGCAGAAATGGGCACGAGCGCTGTCCTGGTGACTGCTGCTGCATCTCCTAGGGCTGTGTAGGGCATTTTTCCAGGGAAGTATTTTGTTCATTTATTGTTTGGTCTCAGTTTTTAATCACTCTTTAAGCTATGAGAGTTTTGAGCATATTCTTAAAACTGCGTTTCTCCAGCTGAAGGTAAAGGGAACTCATGGCAAACAAGCACTAGCGCTGCACGAGGACACTGAATACAGCCCTGGAGAAATCAGCAATGTGGAATAATAGTTCAGGCTCTTAAAAGGGGGGGTGGGTTTAAAAAAAAATCTGCTATAAATCTAGCGAGTGGAATCTGAGGGAAATGATCCCATCTGGAAAACTCCAGCGCTGGTGCTGCTGAAGGCTTAAGGAGCGATGCAGATCGCAAAAGAAAACCCTGCAGTCTGAGGATGACAGGCTTCTTAATTGATGTCCATTGCAACTGGTACTCTGCCAGTTTATGTTGGCCACCTTCCAGCGTGCTGTAATTTTGGGGCCAGGTGTGAAGCGTTTCTGTTCCATCTTGTTCCCAAGCACCTACAGAAGCCTCACACATCTCACTTGAGCCCTGTAGGAAACAGCTGTACAGGTATAGGTGAAAGGAAATGTCACAGCTGGGTTTGGAGTACTCCCCCGTGCCTTGCCTAGGGCTCTGTTTGGGGGGCCGCTCATTCCCCACCCCATGCCGGGTTTGGGGAGGTGGCCACTGTCACAGGCACACCTGCCTGTCTGTCAGCAAGGTGCTTTGAACATCAGGGAGCTTCTGGGAAGAATGTGTAGGTCAGAAACCCCCTCTTCAAAGAGGAGCCCACGGTGGTGTGCGTCAGTGCTGGAAGCGGGGAACCCAGCCCAGGAGAGCCCCGGATGCTGGCAAGCCGGGGGAGCTGTGGCCATCTCCTCTGGGCTCTTCTTCCTTGGGAAACCACAGGGAAATTTCCAAGGGAACAAGAGCAGGTCTTGTAGAAAGCAGTCAGCCTTGGTTTTGAAAGGCTGAGAACCCAGTGGGATCTTTAGCAAATTGTTGCAGGAGCTAATTTCAATCGCTGTTCAATGCGTGTGTTATTTCCGGCTTAAATTTGTTTTGTTTCAATTTCCACTAATTGAATTTTGCTGTAGATTGCGAAGCCCTCCATTGCTGCTCTGACCCCAATATACAAATATGTCCCAAGTCCCCCCATCCTCTTTCAATAAGCTGAATAGATGGAGTGAGAGACGTGATGGCCCCTCCGGCACGGTTTGGATCTCCCGAGCCGTTCTCATGGTGCGGGATCTGAGCTGTGGCTGTCCAGGCTCCGTGTGTTGCTCTGTGAGCTGCTGCAGCAGCTTGTAAGGTGACCACTGTGCTCTGCTGCTCTCCTCCGTACCCACCAGATGCTACCAGCATCCCACAGCCTTTGCTCCTAGAGGGACAACTTTACATTTAGCTGTATGGAACAGCGTGGTGTTTGCTCATGAATAGGTGACTGAGCAATTTTGAGTTTTTTGTCTGTCGGTGAATTGCTCTCTTCAAAGATGGGGAGGGTGGGAGATGGTGTCTAATCTGTAGGCTTTATCAGTAAAGGTTTTCTTTGTCTAGGTCACTGAACCTATTGTTAAGCAGCATAAGCCCAAGCAAGCTCCCCCGTGGCCCCGCCGGGACTGCCCTCCTGTTTACGCTGACATTTTAAGACCTCTGTTGACCAGATTTTAATCCACTGCGTATCCTGTGCACTGCAGTCTCTGGGGCATACTGGCTTTTCACGTCCTCTCGTCCCAGCCGTGCAGAGTGCTCAGGCTGAGGACAACCGCCTGCCTGATGACGCACAGCCGTGGCATCGAGCTGCCGAAACAGTGTGAAGGCAGCAGGAGTTCAAAGCTGTGCAACAACTACTTTGCCACAGCCAAGCGTTAACAGATCCCACAGCCCTGACCAGGCAGGCACGATGGCAAGGAGGAGTGGGGGGTAACAGTACCTGCAGTCCAGCACCCCTCTGCAGAGCTGGGGTCCTGCTGTTTTGCCTCTGTCCTGAAAGTGAGAGCTGGTGTGTGAGAACTGCAGTCTCAGTACAAGGTGAGGAACCACCTGCCAACGTGTTAAGATCCAGTTACACATGTTCTTTTAATGCGCCTGTGAGCAAGTGTGAGAGTGGCTTTGTGGTCTGGACACGGCTCGCAGGGAAGCACGAGGTGCTGCCTTCCAGGCAGCCCCATCTCTTGCAGGGGGAAAGCAGGAAGGGAAGAGCCAGCAGTGGGTGGAAACAACCTTCCCTACTGCTGAGATGCCTCTTTTCTGGCACCTGGAGGGAGCGAGCAACACCCCAGCACACGGGGAAGCTGTGGGGAATTTGCTTAGGCAGCTCGTGACGTTTCCATCCCTTCCTCCCGTGCCTTCCCCCAGCCTTGGATCCACCTCTGCCTCTCCTCCAGGCTCCTCTTGGACAGGGCGCTTTAGCCACTGCATCGGCTCCAAGTGAATCAGGCAGCCTGGGCGTGAGCCGCGCACGTGTACCAGCACGTGTGCGGTTCCTCAGCCAGCGCTGCACAGTTTGGCTCTGGTGTCAGCAAAAGGCTCTTTTAAAGTGTTTTCTGGAAGTGTGATGTGATCATCAGCTCAAGGCAGAGACTGACAGGATAAATCAGCCTTCTCCCATGCCTGGTTTCAGGCAGCGTTGGATCTTTTTGTGCAGATCAGATGGCGCTCGTTGTCGAACATCTTCGCTTCTGTCACATTGTCAGGCCAGGTTTATGTAATGAGAGGGAAAACTTATTTGGGTTCAGTCCTTTTGTCCTAAAAGCTGCCTCCAGAGTTTCGGCACGGACTCTTGGGAAACGGGAAACGTCCTATTCAAGAAACTCACTGACTGCGTGTTCCCAGAGTTGGCATCAGTGGAGTGACCTAGGAAAGGAGAGTCAAACCATGAAGTCTCCTGTGTAGCACCTCCTCGGCGTGCGCTGCACGCAGCCTTCGCTTCCCTCGGGATTTTTCAGCAGGTAATGGCCTCACTTCTGCCGCACCGGCACCCTAATGGGCACAAAACCTGCCTCGTCTTGGCAGGATGTCAGGCCCAGATAGTGCATGGCTCTGGCTATAAAAGAGGTATTCACCATGACTTTAGTGTAGTCAGAATGACATATTAGAGTTCAGACCTCGTGGAATTTGCTGATTAGTCTGTAAGTATATTGAAAGGCCTCATTAAAACACCATTAACGCTGGATCCCCTCCCAATGAGCCATCTCTTATTGCTACCCAGAGAAACCTTGAGGAAATGAAAAGGCTGCTCTGGCTGGCCAAGCCAGTCCCTGGGCATGTGCCTCAGCTCAGACAGTCTTTGTGGTGCTCAAGAGTTAATGTGGCGCTTCTGATCACGCAGGAGGGCCCTGGGACTCGGGGTTGCCTCTTTGCCTGCTGGAGCCACTGCCACTGCTCAGACTCTGCATTCCAGTACTAAACTCAGTCCTTGACCTAACTCTTCATCTCTGACCCTGCTTTAGCTTCGGGGATCACCCTGTTTCACAGCACTACTTATGTTTTGTCTTTGACCAAATGAAATGCTTAAAACGTCCCTGCTGAAGACAACGATGGTGTGGTATCCACCAACGCAGCTATTGGAAGGACCTCAGGAAACCTGAAAAAAGACCCAATTAATCACTCCTTATTGTTATCCTGAATAAGAAAGATCCACGTCCTGGGAAGCTTGCCAGAGAAGTGGACTGGATGGAATGCAGGGAGTGGTCAGCCCAAATAACAGATGGGGATCTACTCTGTCTCTACGGGAGACGGAAGGTGACCTCTGTCATTGAGCTTGGAGTCTGCTCCCCACGTTTCTGCTCCCAGCCGGACTTCGCGTTGTTTTTGTGGATGCCGAATCCGTCTGCCGGCGCTGGGCTGAGTCTGGGCGAGGATGGAGAGCGCAGCTTGTGCGGCAGGCTGGAGCCGTAACCCTCGGTGTCCTCACACTGTCACATCCCCAATCAGAAAGAGAAGATACCACCATCGTCTTATTTATCGTTTTCTTTTCTCGCCATCATTGAAGTCAAATCACTTCCCAGGCATTAATGAACGTATCTCCACAACATGTTATGGCAGAAGGAAAAGCAATTTCCTTGTTAGAGATTGGCAACAGAGGTACGCAAGGCTGAGGGACTGACCCAGGTCCCACAGGAAGCCTTAGCTTCAGGATGAGAACAAACCCCTGATACCCAGGATTTCGGGCCAGTGCCTCAGCCCCAGGCCACCCACGTCCCTGAGGAAGACGAGGGGGTACTAAGTGAAGGTTCACTGGGAAGCGTTAAAATTTTTCCCAAACATAGGCCTTGCATGAGCAATGTTACTGCTGCTGGTCCGTGTCTGTGGTAGGACATTAAAAATGCTGGATATTTAATCCAGATAATTTAATCAAATTTTTTCCCATAACATATTTGCATATATTTACTTAAACATATTGTAAACCCCATGCTTTATTTAAATTAACAAAATTTGCCATAACATTTTGCATACCAGCATTTTACATAAAGCATTTTCTTGACCATGTAGCAAATATTTGTCTGTAAGTTTATATCTTATGAATAGAGACAATGACAGTCTGTATTTCGAGTTATTTTCTTGATTTATTTATTTCTAAACTTTCCCCAAACTTCACTGTACTTGGGATAGGTAGATGTATGAACACAAATTCTGACTATGAAGACAAAGGAGTTTTCTGAGGTCTGAGAAGTTATTGCCTGCCTGGTTGCCTTGGTTTGTGAACAACAGAACAGATTTACCTTTCAGTTCCGTATTTACCTTAAGCATAAATGATGTAATGTTTAGTAGAGCACCCATTATTATTGAGGGAAAGAGGTTTATGTCTATAGACAGAAGAAGATGGAGTTTGCTACACCCTTCTAATGCTGTGTCAGTTCACCTGTGTCAGTCCACTCGTGATGTTTCCCGTGGAGAAGCGGCCATGGAGCAGCACTTCCAGAGTGCGTCAGGGACGTGGCTGCCGATGCACATGTCTAGTCTTAAGTCATCCAGATGCTTCTTGAGCTTGTACCCATTGCCAGCTTATATTGTGGGCTCCCTCTAGTATTGGTATCTTTTTTTACTTCAGCATCTGTCCTAATGAACAAAGATTTGATCAACATTGATCTGAACTTTGCAGAAACCTGATGGATGAAATGCTCTTACCAGCCTAGTCTGTGGGAGTTGCATTTGCTCAGCAGTTGCCTGTTCTCAGGCAGCTTCAACCTTCTTTTAGACACAAGTGTCCTCATCGACTTCCCTGTGACTTGAGAGCTGCTCGCTAATGACTACTGTGACGTGGGAAAGGAGAGGTCCTCCAGATATCAGCGTGGAGGGACACCTCATGTTTTGGAAGTATGTAGTACCTGCTAAATGTACAAGAGGCTTAATCACACGAGAAACGCTGGGATTATAAAGATAAAACCTTGTAGGACAGAGAACTGGGAGTTGTGTGGATGGGTTTGGCTACGTGGGAATGAGAGCAAATATCTGTACGGATGTGTTGGATGATTATTTCATTGCCAAGCGTGTGGACGGAGCGGTTGCTAAACAGAAAAGTGGGGAAAGAAGTAGAAATGCTGGCTGCAGACAGCAAGGGGCTCACAGATTTGAAGGTACCAGCAAGACATAGTGTGCTGCTGACCTCTGCGACAGGGAACCATCTCCTGTGCCATAACTGGCCATCACTGCGGGAAAGGTGGGGCCTGATTGCCAGGCCATTATCTGCCTAAATCTGTGTCAGTGCGAGCCTTGTATAGCTCTTGGGCGGTTTAGAGACTGAACGCCCGGGGCAGCATTTCTGAAGGTTGCGTGGGTGATGCGGATGAGACAACGGACATGTGTAGATGTGGCACTCGGGGCCATGGTTTAGTGGTGGACTTGGCAGCGTTCTGTTTACTGTTGGACTTAATGATTGTAAGAGTCTTTTCCAACCTAAATGATTCTACGTGAGCGGTCGCTGCTCTCTGCGTTCCCTGCCCACGGTGTGCTCTGGGGGGCTGCTGGCGTTTTGTGGC
This sequence comes from Aramus guarauna, assembly GCA_013400195.1. Taxonomy (NCBI): domain Eukaryota; kingdom Metazoa; phylum Chordata; class Aves; order Gruiformes; family Aramidae; genus Aramus; species Aramus guarauna. The sequence continues at coordinate 76,320 of VXBL01003917.1, forward strand.
ACAAGTGGGACTGGTTTGCTGCCAGCAATAGGCAGGAGGACTTCAGGATTCATTCATACTTGTTCTTTTTGATATCTTCTGCCTTGTTGGTCCCAATAGTTAGATGAAGGTTGTTCATCTAGCAGGGTGGCACCTTTAGGTTGCTTAAGGATACAAAGCTTGGCTTGGCTGGTGCCTGTATGGGGTGTGGAGCATCCCTTCCCCCCCCCAGGAGGTTCTGAGCATCTTCAGTGCTTAACCTGTGGAGACAGCAGAGCCCTCATCATGACCACTCTACTCCACATCTCTGGCCATCCTCTCTTTCTCAGGATAAAACCCACTACTTTAGGTAACAGGTTATTTGAGTGAGTTATTTTATGGTTTATGTGGTTTTTTTGTCTAAAATGAAACATCTTGGCATGGTAAAATGTGAGGACAGGACAGAATTTGCTGGAACTTCTGAGGGTCTTAGCATGTATGTGCTAACGGGATTTAATTTCTGTCCTGCCATGTCTCTCCTCATACAGACGGAAGCGCACGGGCTCTTTCTTGCTGTGATGAAATCCTCGAAGCCTGGTTTACATGGCTTTGGGGCAGTCTGATGAGGAAAAGGAAGCCCGGTAGACTGTTACCCTTCAGAGATGCGCTATGTGCTCCCATCCTGTCTCGGGCAGTGCCGCTTCTTCCTGCAGGCACCTCGCTCCTCCTGCAGCTCCTGGGTCTCCTGTTCCCTTGGGCAGGATTCCCACTTTTCAGCTCTTCCCAGATTTCACCTCGGTTTCCCCCTTTTTAATAGGAATGCTTGGCCTCTTGCACTCAGACTCGGGGAGGAGCAGCTCGTTTCTGTAGCTGGCCTGGTGCCAGATGTCATCACTTCAGGCAGTGCCACGCTGCACATCTTCAGCAGTTTGAAACGGAGAGACAGAGGGAGGCAGATAAGATCAGCAGCTTTAGGTGATGGCATTGTTTCAAATAAACCATGCATGACCCAAAGCTTCCACTTCAAATGGGGAATGAAATTGCTTCATCCTTTGACAGCTTGCTCCATGAAAGAAATTTATCTTCGCTTAATTGCTTTAGATCCCAAGAGGCTGTGTACAGTAATTTCTAGGAGATAATTATATCAAATTAAAAAAATATGTGACTATCCGACTGCTGAGCATGAATGCAGTGGCCAGAGAGCAGGAAGGAAAGAGGCACCACATCTGACTCCTGCTCACAGGTTATCGCTTCCTCTCCTTCTCGTGGTCTGCGGACATGGCACTTGGAGACCGCAGGAGAGTGTCTGCGAGGGACTGGGCGCCGACACGCTGAGCGGGGTGCTTGGAGCCGGGAATCCTGCTCCCACGGAGCTTCTCTGGCATCTCCACGCTGGGGCATGGCAGGGATCTCCGTCACCCGTACCTTGTTAGTTGAGGACAGCAAGCCTTGCCAGGCAGAGCTTGGCAGTGCCTTTATCCGGTTAGTTCTCCTGTGTAGTTGTACAGTAGAGCTGAGGAACAAGAAAGCTTGTTGATTTAAAAACATGTATATTTAGAAGCAGAGTGTAAACTTCCTGCCCAGGCTGGGATTGGATTCTTGACTATGTTTGAGTTTCCAGTTTTCATTTCCTTTGCCCTCATACTTAACATTGTGTATCTCCCAGAGTGTGCCCCAGACTAATCTCTCCTTAACCCTCCCTCGCCCCACATTTTTCTCTCATTATTTGCACATCAGTTCCAGTTCTTCCAGGAAGCAGTGTATCTCCTGATTGTCACTCTGTGCCATGGCTGAGCCTGGGCTCCTGCAGGTCTCCTCTGTCCCTCTGGAAGTGACCTCAGACCCCAGGCAGCGGCAGACCCGAGCTGGGGACTGCAGCAGGGACAGAACCGCTGGCCGTTGCCATCCCTCAGAAGAAGATGGACTCCTTCAGCACAGGTTGAAGTCCTGAAGGGACATCCCTCTTTGTAGCTCATGAGAAACAGTCACTGACCAGTTCCAGGAGGTGTAAATCACTCCGTCATCTAAGTCTTCTTCTCTCTCTCTCTCCTTTAAATCAGACCCCATGCCCTCCTTGACTGCTCTGTGTGACAGCTCCTGCCCTGCCATTGCCTTTACAGCCCATCTCCTGGGGACCAAGATAATTTTCTGCCCCCCAAGGCTGCGACAATTTTTGTGTGTGATCCTTGCATGGGCTTTGAAATGGTTGTCAACAATCCCAGGCCAGAACTGAGCTCCTCCCCACGCCTGTGATGTGCAGGCTGGTTTTTGAAGTGCGATGCTGCTTCAGCTGTTCCCAGGAAGTCTGCAGGGGAACTGTGTTTGTACTAACGAGGTAAAGTCCCTGTGTGTTTCTGGAGGGGATCTACTCAATGGGCTCTTTGATGTCATCTCAGTTTTTGGACTTACATCAAGTAAGTCTAAAAAAGAAAAAGAAATGTTTTGGCTTAGCCTAGAACATTTGCACCTGAGCAAGATGACCTGTGGCTGTCCTGGTGTCTCCTTAGAAATCCACAGCCACCGGTACAGCTGTGGCCTGGAGCAGGGAGATAGAGGGTTCTGGTCCCAAAAGCTGCCCACTTGGACAAGCTGGCTCCCAGAGTTGTCTAAAGTGGTGAGGTGGGAGAGTTATCACATGCAAAACGTCTCCACAAGGCAGTCCTCAAACTTGGCACCATCCCCACGTGCTGTTCAGGATGCTGCTGATGGTTAATTTTGTATCACCCTGCGTGCAGACAAAACCAGCCCTCTGAGATGTTCCCTGGTGTACTGTGTAGGTTGGTTCACATGTGCGAAGCTGAACAGCATCTCCCATCTCCCTGTGTCTCTAGAGCCTGAGAAATCTTACACTGTTGGGATGACCATCCCCAAATGTCCCCATAGTTCATGTGTCGTCTCCAGTTCAGACCTCATGGTGCTGCCACAGGACTTGCATTTAAGCGTCTTCTGGCCTGGCTGCCCAAGCCCAGCGCTCTCCAACAGGTCACACATCCTGATCTTCAGCTGTAGTTTGTCATTACCTTTTATTTTTGTATGAGATCTCCGGACAAAGCTTGGCACATTGCAGTGGTTAACGGCATCCGCTGCTGTCCTCCATGACCTCTGCAGCCCAGATAGCCTTTGTCCCTTTGTGTCCTCCTTCTGGGAATGATCCTGGGCTGGTCTGAGTTTTTGGGCCCTTAGTCGCAGGCTTGGAGAGGGAAGGAGAGATTTATGGCAGCAGTGTTTGGTTGCCCGAAGCAAGGAGATTCTTTTCCTCCAGCACAGTGTAGTTGTGTGGGGACACACTGCGTAGTTCCATGAGTGCCCTGATGCACCAGTCCCATAATTAGCAATTCATCAACTGGAAAAGGGATGCTCTGTTGAGGACAGCGAGAAGTGGGACATGGTCAGAGGTGAGGGACCAGCTGGGCATGGCACACACCAGTCAGGTCAGTAAGCTCAAGCCCGGGCCTCGTGGTCCCTGCGGTTAAGAGGGTTAAGATACGGCCACTGTGGGTTTTTTCTATATTTTCCCATAAAAGCTATGTCAGCAGCAGTCACTCTGTCCATCTCCTTTTGTCCTTTTCCTTTGCTTTTCTCTGCTTTCTTGACGTACTTCTTCACTTACTCCTTTTTGTCGCTGTTAATGAAGAATACATCACCTAAAGCCATTTGAAATACAGTTTCTTCTCTTAATAGTTTCAAAGGCCGGCTGCCCTGATGGCCAAAGCCTTGGGGGGCAGGCGAGGCGGCTGCAAGGAGATGGGCACCCTGTTGCAGAAACTGGCAGAAGAACATTTAAGAAACTGAGAATACGCGGAGCTCTCATCTGGCTCGAAGCTGCTGCTCACAGCGCAGTCGGCGTTTTGTTTCAGAGGCCACGAGCGAATGAGTTAATGATGATCCCAGATGGCTTCAGAATTTGCCTCTTGCCACCCCTTCCTGTTCCCCCAGGATCTCAGATGGTGGCGGGAGATGAAGTAAAATTTCAGAGTTTATTGTAAAGTTCATCTCTCTCCCTAAATCATGCTGGAACTTGTGCGTGCTGTGTTGGCAGCTTCAAGGGGATGCTACCTGGTAATTAATTAGTTGTCAAGAGACAGCCCAGAGGTTCCAAGTCTTTATATTCTTACTAATAGAAATTGCTCTGATTACAATTTCCCCCTTGGCTGGAGGGCTGAAGAGCGCGGAGCAGGAGCCATGGTCCATGGGTAGCTGGAGCACGCCTGCCTGTCCTTTGTTGGGACTCCTCTGAGCGTGCTAGCACACGCTTCTGTGAGCACGAACCCCGAGGGAGCCCCCTCCTGAGCCCTGTCTTTGCCAGCCGGTTCTGCTCGTGCTTTTCATCACACGCTTCCCCTGCCTTTGCAGGTGAGCCCTGCCACGATTTCCCTTCAGCTCCTCCTCGGGGTCTTCTCTTGGCATCGTCGTTCCTGTCAGCCCTTCCCCTGCAGCCCCTTCCCCAGCTCGGACGGAGGTGCTTTGCATGTTTTCTTCACAGAGCCCTTTTTCTGGGCTATGCTTAGAGAAATATTCGGTGTCTGCAGAGATTCCTAGTGTTTCTCTCAACCTCATTTCTGTTTTCTTCTCTTCTTCTTTATCTTTGTGCTTCTGCAGTTAGTCATGAGCAGATTTAGGCGGCTGCTTGTATGACCGGGGAGCTACAGGAGATGTGCCTGGATTTTGGGGTCCTGTCTCAGCCAAGCAAGGCACTATACACACAAAACTGGTCTGGAGCTGGGTTATCCAGTGGTTTGTTAAAGGAAAATTTAAATTTTTGTGCACTGGGGAGCAATGTATGATGTCCCAGCTGTTTGGGAGATGTCACTCTCCTCCTCCCTCTGCAGCAGGACACAGCCATTTTCTGTTGTGTCCCTCAGCAGCGTACTGAAAATTAAACCTTCCCGTGGCTCCGGAAGCACTTCTCTGGGAAGGAGCTTGCCGAGTGGCACTCTGGATACGTGCAGGAGGTGACAGTGGCCTGCCAGCCCTAGTGACCCAGGTACTCTGGTGTGAGCGGACCTCTCCACCGATGCAAAATCTCCATCTCAGCCCAGGATGGAGCTTGCTTTGTCTCCTTGTGTCTGGGAGAGACTCCAGCTCGCTGCTCCTCCTGAGCACCCCTGGGTGGGCAGATGCAGCAGGGCCGGGAGCTGGGGCTGCTCCCGTGCCAGGCAGGGCACAGCGGGCAGCGAGGTGAGGCTTCTGGCTGGGCGAGGGCAGAGGCAGCCCAGCTCTCTTCCTGGCAAATGTGCGCTTGGGAGAAGAGCCCAGCCCACGGGCAGGGATGCTGCAGCTCTTTGAAACCCATCTCTGCTACCTTAGGGAGCAGCTCTGCCCTGGCTGATCCCAGGAAGCATCCCATCCGGCATCCCTCTGGATGCTGTAAATAAGCCGCAGCGAGCAGTACTGCTCTGCCGGATGCTCTCACGCCCGCTGGTGCCATGTCTTCCCTTCCCACCCCCGGGGAGCCGTGCTCCGACCCACCTGACATGGCTGCCTTTGCAGACATATGGTCCCTTCTCTTTGTGTTTAGTTAAGTGTGGGAGGACTCGATGCTATAACTCCTGTAGCTTTTAAGCTATTGTTATTGCTGATACAGCCCTGCAAGCAGACGTGGCGATTTTACAAGCGTGGCCCCATCCTTAACAAAGGCAATTAGGATGCTATTCCGTTATAGCTGGGGGGAGAAAGATTTCTAGTGTCTGGAAGGAGCAGTCTGAAAAGGGCATAATCTAATGCAGAAGATGAAGACAAAGGCGTTTCGAAGGAGATGGTGGTTCTGGGTGAGAAGGGTGAAGGTTCAGGCTTTGGGCTGGAAAAAGACCCCAGGATGTGATAACCACTGGAGTGTGATTCTGCAGAGCAGCGAGCAAAGGAGATGGAGGGGACAGTTGGGACAGGAGCGGCACAAGCGCTGTCAAGTGGTCTTGAAGCTGCAGAGGTGGCACGGGAGAGCTCAGGGGAGCAGGAGAGGGTGGTGAGGCCACCGCTGCCATCTGGTTTGGTGCGATTCACCCAGGACAAGTCAGGAGGCTGTTTCCAGTCACAGGGCTCGAGCTATGTTTCATGCTGCTGGCTCCTTCCTTGCTTGGCTTTTCCAGCATCTGATCCGACTGTTTGTTTGCTTGCAATGATTTCAGTTGTTTTCTATTTTAGCTTCTGACCCCGAGTGCCTGGGCTGGGGCAGGCAGGCACCGTTTGAAAGCCGCCACTTGGCGGCAACAACTGTTCGAGCCGCAGAGCAGCACCCATCTAACCCCTCTTTTCACACACTTGGAGCTTCCCAAACATTAACCTTTGGATTAAAATTTTCCATGCTTGGTCTCTCCCCAGATGTGATGTCTGAGCTTTGGTTTGGGTTCATGTTTTTCATGTTTGCTGGATTTGTGTTATGGGAGAATGAAAGAAATACTTTTCCCATTTAAAAAAAAAAAAAAAAATTATAGT
>VXBL01003917.1:82727-113845 GCA_013400195.1 Aramus guarauna
CTCCCTTTTCTTTTTTTTTTTTTTTTTAATTCGGGGATTCACCAAAAATGGTTGAATTTTGAAACTGAAAATAATTAGCTTGGCTGCAGCAAGCTCGTGTTGCAGGCGCTCAGGGAAGTCCTGCAGCTCCAGGTGTGCGGTGCGGCGGGTATCACCAGCGCAGCCTGCACAGCCCGCTCCAGGTACATGCAGGCTCTGCCAGCAAAGTCAGGAGAGCCTTGGTGTGAGTCAGGCTGAGTAACTCCAGATTTGGAGGAGGGCAGCTGGGTTTTTTTGTTTTTTAGAAGAAAGAGGAAAAAAAAAAAAAAAAGGTTGTTTTTCAGGCTCTGCATGCAGGATCACAACGCGTCAGGGTCGCGCAAGCTCCCGGGCTGGTGAGTCAGGCGCAGGGCTCGCCGTGCTGTTTTCAGTCCTCTGCTCTGCGTTGCAGGTCATGTCATCGTCGGGAGATGACGTGCTGGAGACACGGCGGTATGGTCGCCCTGGGGTAGGAGCGTTGTGATGGGGATCCTGCCTCAAGGCCCCCGTGCCACGGGGCTGTCACTCCCCTCATTTCTTCTGTGTCTCGTTGCATGTGGCATCAGCCGGTGGCTGCACCTTTCCTTGCCCTAAAGCCAGAAGCTCATATCCCACTCTTGACGCCTCCTTGTCAACTTTAGGGCCACCTTGGACAGGCTCAAACACTTTGCATTTCCCTACATTGATCTTTTTTTTTTTTTTTTTTTTTTTTGCTGGCTGCAGCACCCCTCCTCTCTGCTCCAAGTCTGCGTGCTGCTCATCGGGTGGGGACCTGCGCTGCTCACACCAGTGCTTGTAATGTCTGGCCTGCAGCTCTGCCAGAGGCCAAAATTGGCTCTCGGTGCGCGGCTGGATCGCAAGGACAGTGTTAGATGGAGGGTGGAGTGAGCGAATACCCCTCTCTTCCTACTGTGCTTTCAGGAAATGTCTCTAATGCAGCTGTAAGTGTGAATGAAGTCAAAAGGATGGATCGGTGCCCCCGCTCCAGCCCACCCCACTTGTCGGGGCCCATCCAGAGTCCCCACCCTATTGTTCTGGTTCAACTCCTCCGTTTCGGGGCAGGGGCCCTGCTCTGCGCTCAGCATCCCGCTCCCAGGAGGAGGAGCTCTGCAGAAAACAAAGACGCAGCGAATAGTTTTCCTCTCCCCGACAAGCCACCGTTCCAATTCCTCCTTCCCTTCCCTTCCCTAGGTGTGTTTGCAGCTCTTGGCCCGGCTGGAAGCAAGCGACTGCAAGACTCGGGCCGTTAATCATCTGCCAAAAGAGCTGAGTATTGGGTATAAGTAGCAGAACTGTGCTCGCTGCTTCCTTGGAGGCAGAGCAGGATCAGCATGGGCTGGAGCTCGCATCCAGTGCATAAAGTTACCTCTCTGGTAGGCTAACGGAGTGTGTCTCGCTCGGAGCAGCCCCTCCTCGAAGAGGACATGGGCTCTCAGGCACCAGAACGTCATCGGGAGTCCCCTAAGTGGCAGCATTTCGCTGTAAAGCAAAATACAGCGTTTGTCCCTCCCTGAAGTGGCTGCTGGAAGTGGTGTGAGCTGCTTACCGCCCTGCCCTGAGCCGCTGGGAGAGCGCTGCCAGTGTGGTTCTTGCGGTGGGTGGAAATGCCAGTATTGCTAATATCTCTGGGGCCGTGGCGTTGCAGCCGACCGAGCTGTGGTGGCATTTTTTTGGTGTTACTACATTGCCTTCTGTATCCCCACCCTCTGTTTTCAAGGGAATTTAGTGGCAGCCCCAGTGGAGGAGCTGACGGTCGGAGGAACTCCTCCCTGCATGCAGCAGCCCCGGCCCTGCTAGCTGCCCTTTCACGTGGGCTTTGTCTGCTCGTTAGCTCAAAGCAAAGCTGCTTCTCTTTCAACTTCCAAAGTTGAGGGGAGCTGGAGCACCCTGAGCTCCCCAGCAGTGTCCGGGGCCGGCGAGGCGCGCGGAGCAGCGGTGGGGCAGCTTGGCGCTGACGTTGCTCAGTCTGGCTTCTGGTTTGCGGAGCGGAGGTTTCTCATCGCATTGCTCTGACTCAGGTATCTGTTTCCTCTGATGTGGGCAGCCGTCGCTGCAGCTTTTTGCCCCGGGCACGCAATTGCTCTGTGATTCCCAAGGGATGGTGGGACGTGCGGGAGAGCTCCCCGAGTGCTGCCACAACCGGCTGGTGGCTTGGGTCCCTGGGGTGGTAAAAGCAACATTGCAGGAGCATTGTCTGCTACACCGCTACGTGTTCTAAAGTTCCCCTAAAATCGGTGGGGCAAGCGTCCAATTTGTGTCCTAGACTAAAAGGTCTGAAGGAAATGAAACACACACAACCCGACTCGAGCCGATGTGTGCGCGTTAACTCCGATTTCAGGCTGCTGCTCCCCGTAACTTGCCCACCCGGCTGGGTGTCAGCTCAAGGACCCTCAGCTCGCTGCTCCCCATCCAGTTCTGTGCAACAGCAATGCCAAATTCCCTTGGTGCCGGGTGCTCAGGAGGGACCTTTTACGGTGTTTATTTGATTGCGTTTTCCTGGCTGAAGGGCCTTGCTTGAATTCGGTACCATTCTGCCACTGAGACTAACCACTCTGACCAGTTTCCCTCGAGCAGGATCCCAGTTCAGCAGGTCAGGATTGTCGCCCTCTGAGAATTGCGTGTGTTCGAGGAAGTGAAAACACCCGTGGGGAGGCTGTGAGCAGCGGCCAGGTGGGAGCTGTGCTGCTTTAGGGGGTTTTAGTGGTTCTCATTAAAACAGTCTCCCATAGACTCAGAAATCCCAAGTCTCCTAAAAGAAGAGAAGAAAATTCCAAAGACTTTCATCCTAGTTCAAATATCCACCAGGGCAAGGAGCTGTGGAAGTTACGGTGGGATCTCAGATGACATTCTCTGAAAAGCAAGCTTAATAGAGTGCGAGTATGAAATGCTCAGACCGGCAGCGGCTGTGCCCTCTGCAAGGGCTTGGCCAGCGTCTGCACCTCTCCCTTGCCTGCTCCAAGTAGCGAAGGGGAGAGCGGGGGAATTGGGGGGCCTGCCTGAGGAGCCCCTCTGCTTTTGAAGCCTTTGGCACCTCCGTGAGATATTTAAATGACAGACAGACATATAGGGATCTGTAAATACTCATTTGGTGCCAACTAAACCACAAAGAAGATACAGCATTTGTGGTCCAAGGAAGTTTAAATATTTGTGGTCAAACTTAAAATTCGACATAAAACTCTCATCTGCAATGGAAGGCGTCCAGGAACTGCATGGAGAACGTATAAGCTGTGGAAACTCACAGAAACGGCTTCCCGACCAGCTCTGCCAGGACCAGACAGAATATTCCAGCTCTTACCTCTCCTCTCCCTCCCGTTGCGGAGGTCAGAAGTCAGGTTTGTGAGGGACACGGCAGACCGTTAACACCTCTGGGGGTGGAAGTCCACCGTGCCACGGGTGTTACCGGCTAATGCCATGATTTCCTCGCCGCCTGTAGCAGAGGTTACGCTGGAAGGGCAAGAGGTGGCCAGTGTGGGCAGGGCAGGTGGATGCTGTAAGTGTGAGCTCTGTTTTGCACCATTTTTTGTTATTTGTATATAGTAGATCCTCATTCCCACTCCCTGCTCCTGTGTTGTAATTCTTTTCCTTCCACCACCCAACTTCCCACCCTCTCAGCCCTCTGCTACCCCAGGCACTGGTGTCTTGTCCCGTGGGACAGGAATCACCAAGTTACTCTGTGGGTCAAATCACGGGGCAGTTGTGTAGTTGTCTCCATGGGGAAGTCCTTGCGAAAGAGCTCGTGTTATCGACGAGAGCCGAACGCCCGCTCTGCCCCGCTTTGGTGCATGACACCTTTATCAACCTGGGCGAGGGGTGCGCGTAGGGTCTGGAGGAGCTGAGCTGAACCTCCGCGTAGCAATGCAGTGCGTTGGTGTGCTGGGGACAGACACGTTCAGCAAGGATCATGCATCTTCAGGGCTTCCTCTGTGCAAATGCCCCAGCGAGGCCAGCTCCCTCCTCCTGCCACTCAGGAGACACTTTCTGAAACGGGGAAGTTGCCAGATAACCGCAGTGTTTTCCCCGCGGCATAGGCAGCCTGGACTTGGCTCCTGCCTTTTTCTGTTTTCCACGTACCCTGCAAAAAGGGCTCTTACTGTTGCAAGAGCACACCGAGATTTGCAGTCGAGATGTTGGATTGAACATTCATCAGCTGCATTTCCCAAATTCCAGGAGAGACAAATCCTAACCCTGGCACGGGAACAGCTTCTCTGGTCACCAGCACAGGAGCAGATGTCCCCACGAAACACCAGGGCTGGAGAGGTGTGGGGATGGACCGGCCTCGTCCCCAACGCCAGCGTCTCCCGGAGCGGCGGCCTCAGAGGAAGGGCAGCGTGTGTCTGCCGAAAGCGGAGCGGTCCCCTTTCCCTTACTAAGCAATCCTCCCTTCCTCCACCAAAGAGCCTGCTAACCACTTTCTTATCTTTCTTAACTCTGCAAAACAATCTCTGGCAAGGCAGGCATCCTCCGAAATGGCAGAGGAAATAAATTCCCCCAGTCCCTGAAAAGGAAAAGACTGGAGACTCTTGCAGCAGGGAGAGCAGCTTATGCCCTGCAAAAGCTGATGGTGGTTCCCGTTTGGCTCTGCTGAGGATCCGGATCTTGCCTTCCTCTGTCCCCAGCCTGGGACCACGGGCTTGGGGCAAGCCTTCAGGGACTTGTCTTCCCTGGTTAGTGTTCCAGTAGGATCTGCAAGGGAGGAGCAGAGCGGGCTCCTTCGGACTCACCTTGGCGATTCTTGATGACTTGAATTTTTCTTCTTCCCCTTGGAAAGTTTGGGGATGTGCTGGGAGCTGGGATGGGAGAGGGGAGCATCGCGATGGCTGTAACAGGGACTCCCTGGCTGTGACTCACTGTTTCTCCTGGCGTCACCTGCCTCTTTTACAGGCCTATTGCAAAGCTGTAATTTTGTAGCCCCTTGTTCTCCCCGTGAGCAATTGAAACCTGGGTCTGTGCTCAAGGCTTCACTTCACGGACCAGAAATGCCCCAGGTATTTCACAGCTGCAGGGATCGGTTTGCCCAGTGCTGGGGCACGTGGCTGCAGGGAGTGGAAGCAAATGCTTTCTTCAATGGAAATTCCTGCAGAAATTCCTGCAGCGTCTTACTGGAGGCAACGTTTTGCAATGTGGGGCTGCCCATAGCTCTCGCTGTGCTGCTGGAGCTGTTGGCAGCGTTGCCTGAGGACGCAATGAGAACCACACTTGCAAAACAGATGAAACATCTCCATCACTCTGTGGACATCTCCTATACCCCATCGTCTTCTCTGGGACTTCTCACCCAGGCTAAAGTCCTGCTTTTCTCTCGTCTTCCTGCTGTCCGGTAGGAATGGGTTGGTGGGGGTAAAATTAAATAAAGCTGACCACTCACCGCCTGCCTACCAGGTGTCGAATGCAGCCTGGAGCCAACTGCTCCCTACTGCAAACGCTGCTGCTCGCTGGAGGGAGGAACTGACAAAAAGGTTCTTCAGCACATCTAACAGGTGAATAAGACATCAGGGCAAGTCTTTCCAAGTGTCAGCGAAAGCCAAACACTTGGTTTGGAAACCATCAGAAACTTTCCTCTCTGGGCTGCGTAGCTCCTCCAGAGGAGCAGTTGGTCCTGGGCTGGCAGGAGGAGCTCAAGAGGGGTCTGGCAGATGGCTTTCCACCCAGAGCATCTGCTTCGGGTGACTTTGGTGCTGACTCTTCCACACAAGTTACAAAAGGTTCCTGCAGCACCCTCATGTGTATTTTGGGGTGGACAGACAGCTTTCCCCAACCCTGTGGTAAGCTGTCACCAAGGAAGGGAAGAGTTGAGAGGAGCTGGCTGTGCTGAGGGTCTGGAGGAGCTGTGAGATGTTTTGTAGGGCTGTGTCGCAGCGCAAAGGGTTTCAGGGACGTAGGCTGGAACCTGAGGCAGCGTGGGGTTTCCATATGGAGTTTTAAGTGTCTTCTGGCCTAGATCAGTAAAAATTCACTCTGTATTCCTGCCCCACAGCCACGAGGTGCCAGTCAGGGAGAGCGACCTGGCCCCTGGCAGGCAGACAGCACTGGGGAGGGCTGCTCCCTCGGCGTGCCGGTTCGGGGATCCCCTCCCCTGGGGAGGGCTTGCTGAGAGCAGGCTCCAAGCCCCAGAATTGCTCACAGCTTCCCCCACCTTGCTGGGTCTCACCTTCGTGTCCTACAGCTGCCAGTGGTGACAGGTACCAGTGCCTTGGGTGCAGTTTGAGGGCCTTCACGGTAGTAATCTCTGCAGGCTAGTCAGGGCTTCTTCTGATCTCTGACACCAAAAATTGCATGACTCAGCTCAGATCTATCGCTTTGCACCTTTATATCATCCGTGAGTCCTCTCTGCATCACTGTGTGGGACAAGCGAGGCTGGTCTTAGCCTGGTAAACCCTAAATGATGGTGGGCAGTGGGCTCCCTTTCCATGCTGCTTTCCAGTTTTAAAGACCAGTCATGGCTGAGCTACGTGGCTGAGGTTGGAAAGACTGAGGTGTTTGCCAGGCCAAGAGCACATCTGCTCCGATGACTCGTCTCAGACCGTGTGCCCCAGTGCAGAGGCTGGAGCTGTGCCTCTGCAAGGCTGAAGGTGCTGGCAGAGAGGTTTGTCTGAGACACGGCTACACTTTCTCTTTGGGGAGCCCCTGCTTTGCAGAGAAAGTGGTTCTCCAGCAGTGGCAATGAGGAAGAGCAACTGGAGTGCGGGGGGGGGGCTCCTCTGTCTTCTCTGGTGGTTTTCTGATGCACCTCTCTGCTGTGATGGAGATACGCACGTGGTGGATCCTTTGCCCGTGCATGCTCTGGTTGGTGCTAGGCGCTGCCCATGCTGGCACCGGGTCCTGCAGAGCCCGGACAGCAGCGAGATACATCAAAGCTGATGGTGCCTTGGTTCGGGCCCCGCTACAGGCACAGTTGCTCTTTCTGGTCATGCACAGAGTTGCAGGTATGTGGGAGCCACGTCCCCCAACCCTGCTTGTGGGATTAGTCAAAATCAGAAGTTTCTCTGAGAGAAGCTGTGGCTGAAGTCAGCTCTCAGCTGCAGAAACCAGGGTTGTGATCCAGCTGCGAGCGCTGCTGCCCAGCCGTGACGGATGCTTTGGTCCTCCCTACCCAGGTGGCCAAACCCCTCCACACTGAATTTGGGGCTGGGCAGGGTGAGGGGCTCCTCGGGCTGCTTCCTGGCTGGGGAAGGAGTCCAGAGCAGCCGAGCTGTGATAAGTCCAGGGTTAAGCCCAGCCCAGCTTTTGTGCAAGCCTGCAAGATGAAAACCCAGAAGGGATGAGACCAAGCTGGGCTCTTTCCTCTGCGCTCCTCCTCCAGTGAGCTGGGCCGCCCTCCGAGCTGGCTCCCTGGGGATGGGAGGAGGCGGCACAGGGCACTGAGAGGCATTTAGCCACGGCCTGCGTGGATGTTTTAGCAGGGTCAGTGCACATGTTTCAGCTGGGCCATGTAGATGCTGCGTGGTTTAGATTGTTTGTTAGATTGGTTTCAGCATCGTTCAGCTACTTCAGATAAGCTGTGTTTAAACCGATGTGGCAAAAACAGTGTTATCCCCACGCTAGATCGTGCTGGAGCTTGGCTCTGAGTCCCAGTCCTATCCCGTTCCCATCTCCGAATCTGGGATGAGATCTCTCCGTGCTATGACTCAAACTTCTCATGTCCTTTTCCCCTTCTGAATCCAGCTGTCAGGATGTGCTCGTGTCTCCCCCTCGCACACAGGAATGCAGAGCCAGCAATGGCAGCCCATCCTCCAAGCAAACCCTTCTCCGAAGCCGCTGCCTCATGTTTGCTTGCGGCATTTTAAGGTTTTGCCGAGAGAGAAGCTGACGGGGTCCCTCCGCACGCCACTGGCAGCGGCGTGGCATTGCCAGAAGCTGCCGCGGGTGCAGGGCAACCCTCTCCGGACCAAGTTCCCCCCAGGATGTGGCAGGTCCCCGCGGCCGAGCGGGGCTCCCCCCTGGCCAGCTGGCTTGGCTGCCGGAGGCTTTTTGGACTAGCTGAAAGAGTCTGCATTCCTACCTCCCAGTTATTTGCTCTTTAGGACGCTGTGTAAAATTAACAAGTTGTAAAAATTGATTGAAGGCGGCGGTGGGTGTGACAGCGATTTGCTTAGCTGCGGGAGAGCCGTGTGCGGAGCAGCGGGGCCGGGGCGGGGGGAGGAAGGGCTGCCCCCCCCCCTCCCCCCCACCTCCAGGCTCCAGCCGCGCTTCTGACCCAAAGCAAGACCGTGGCTGGTTTCTGGTGGTGTCACCCCGCCAGCACCAGGTACACGCATCCCCCCGGGCACAACGCTTGCAGCTCTCGGGGCGAGTCCCTTACCTCCCCTTAAATCTCCTGGAGAGCACGTGCTGGTGTCGGGGCCGCGTCTCCTTTGGGCCAGGTGGCAGCTGCCCCGTGTGGGAATCCTCTGCCCTCCTCTCATTAAAGAGTAGCACACAGCACCAGGGAAAGCTTTTCCCTTCAGCCTGTTTTTATCTGCTGAGGAAAATACAGCCAAGGCCATAGAAGGGATCAGCTTCGTTAGATCTGGGGACCCCTCGTTAGACCTGGGAACCTGCTCGCCGCTGGCAGGTGATGACGCACGCGTGGTCCTGGTGGCACTGGCACTGCAAAGTGGCTTTTTAAAATCCAACAGCTGGTACGGTTAATGTGCAGTGAGTCTCTACAGGCAGTTAGTGTGTGTTAATGTGTGTCCTGCTGTGTCTTGCTCAATGATTAGTATGTTAATGTATGACCCATGAATTAGCAGTCGGAGCGCTAACGAGCCCTAGGGCTGGCGTGCCCTAGCAGCCATCAGCCCTTGGGTGGGTGGCTCGTGCGGTTCCGGGAGCTGGTGGTTAGCTTGTCTGATGCAGCAGGAGATTAGAAACCTCTAGGCTCACGGCCTGATGAAATCAGGCTGACGATCAGGGCTGCTGCTGCCGAAGCCACCTCCGCCCTGTGCCTGGTCCCCAGCACGTGTCCCCGAGAGGCACCGCAGTGGCAAGGGGCTCAGCGATGCCTCGGTCTCTTGCGCCTCTGGGGAACTGAGCCCGGGTCACGGACGGGGGCACCAGACCACTTCAGCAATTCTCAGTTTCAGTTTTCCTTTGAGAGCGGCTGTGTGCGTGTCAGGCCTATTTTAATACCCGGTGATGACTTGAAGCCAGGCTTTCAGTTCCTGCTGTCTCACTGCATGGTCGGAGGGGGAAGGGCACACGGGGCAGCTGTATTCCCCGCCGGGGCTGCGGTGTCTGCTGCCACATCACCAAATACATCGACACGATGTCATTTTGTACTTGACCATTCCTTCGGGAAGGTCGGGCACAGCTTCTGGTGTCCTCACCACGCTCCACTCCGGCAGCAAGGAATCGCCACGTGAGCCGGTGAGCGCCTTCACGGCCATCCCTGCTGGCCCGGGCACCCTGGTGCTGCCGCGGGCACTTGCATTTCCACTCCGAAACAGGAAGTTTCTGACAAAAGCGGGTTGCTCTGCGGCACGCAAGGTCCCTCTCTGCCGTTCAGACCTGGGTGCCAGTCACAGGTCACTTCTTTCCCAGCATCTCAGAGGCTGGGCTGCCCCACGGCAGGGCTGGCCTGGCTGCTGGCAGCCCGGGGCTCTGCTGCGTCTCCTCGAGCAGGGCTGCACGTGACGGGGATGTGCAGAGCATTTGCTCCTTCCCTGTTTTTCATTCATGTGAGCTGGAAAAATCTGTTCATGAGACGAGTTGCTGTGGCATTATGTCATGGGCCTTCAGTTGGGCTCTTTTCTCCCCAGCAGATGAGCTGAATTTAAGCATTGGGCTGTACTGGCTTGGCAGGAAATCTGATGTTTCCTACTTGTTTCTTCTTCGGGGGAGGAAGGACGAACCCACCTGCCCTTGTCCCCAGCCATGGGTGCAGGGAGCTCTCCTGCAGTACTCCTGATCACTCCCAAGGCAGGAGGCTCTGACAGCGAGATTTAAACCTTCGCTGTGCAGAGACGGCTGCGCTGCAGCTGTGTCAGCACCCAGCCCTTCATGCATACATGAAAACCTTATGAGTCCTAAACGAGATGCAATGGCTTTCATTTCTAGAGAAATCCCTCAGGAATGGTGTCGGGATGGGGTTGCCCACCTCTTCCCCACCTAGCCGGCCAGCTCCTACATCCCCTTCCCCGCTGCTGCTGCTGTCGGCTGCATCCCGGCATCCCACGGCGTGTGACGGCTGGCAGTGGGACTCAATTCCCTGCGGTGCCACAGGCTCATCCCTGCAGCTGTGCCGGTGGCGGCGGGTGCTTTGCTCACCCACCAGCCTGGGCACGAAGGAACTGCAGATACCAGGACCGGAAAATCCCTGGGCTGAAGTCCCTCCGCCGTGTGAGTCAGGCCAGGTCTCTGCAGCGTTAGCCTGTCAAGCTGGGGATGAAGCAGGCGGTGAGGTTTCCACCACTTCCCCCAGGGCCGCTACAGCCCAGAGCTCTCAGGGGGGATGTTTCCCATGACAGCCATTCCTGCTTTGCTCTTGATCTCTTTCCTTCTGACTTTCCCCTGCGCAGAATCATTCCTAAAGGAAAGCCAGGAAGGTGGAAATATTCCTTCGGTGACACTCGCCGGGGTTGCTCCTGGCTGGACATCCTGAGCAGCAAAGGGCTTTCCTGGGAAAGAGGGTCTCCTGCAGCCCAACCTGCTCCCGGGGCTGCTGCGCCTGCATCACCTTCTCCTTTACCCAGCTCTGTCCCGTAGGACACCTTAATTGGGAGCAGAATAGGTGGCTATGGGTCCCTTGCTCTCTGGAATATTACCTTCTTGCAATCACCCTGCTCACACCACTCCCTCCTCTGCGGCAGCGACTGCCTCCCGAGGGGAGGAAGGTGCTTCTCCTCCTCTGCCTGTCGGTGCAGGTACGGGGGGACACGGGGTCCCGGGGAGGGGGGTTGCAGCTTCAAATGGAGGGAGCCCTGGCCGCTGGTGCATGAGGGTGCCTTGCTCAGGCAGTAGCCAGGGTGGGAGGTTGTAGGTCAGAGGAGGGTCAGGTTTTTGACACGCACTACAGCGACACGGTGGTTAAAATTAGCCCGCAGAGAGGAAACTGGCAGCGTTGTGGAAGAGCAGAAGTTTCCTCTCACGGCAGCCTGGTGCAGTGGGGTCGCATGTCGCTGCCAGCCCTCCGCTCGCCGCGGCACGGCCCTGTCCAGGGCACGCACCGCCGCTGGCACGGCAGGGTGACAAGCCGCTCTTCACCAAGCTGGAGCTGGGGCGTGCAGCATCCCTGGCTGCGAGGTGCCTGGTTGAGTCACTTGTATGGGGTCTGGCCCTCTCCCTGGCTTTGGGGTCCTGGGAGCCTGCGGGGACCCTTTTGGGATGGGGGTCTCTGAGGCTGCTTTGCTCTGTACAAGCACGGCAAAACCAGGGTGGCTTGCAGGGGCAGGAGGAGCTCTGGCATCACTGTGGACTTTGACTCCATAGCGTGTAGCACTCCCAGCCCTCGTTTGCTGACTTTCTCCCTGTAAATCTGCTGCTCCCTGGGGATGGCAGCGGTCAGCAGGAAGCAGCAGGGGAGAGCTCTGCAGGTGCAGAGCCCCTCTGCGAGGGGACGAGGTCTGAGCCAAGGCCGGTCGTGGCAGAGGCTGTGCCGCACGGGATGGGGCCGCGGAGGCACCGGGCTCCCATGCTCTGGAAACTCCATTTGAGAGCCTCATAAATTGGATAATTACCCAAGCTATTGAGTTTCCTTCTGGCCAGATCCGTCCCAGCCTCCCTGACAGGGCTCCTCAGTTGGTCTGTGAGATGGGCCCATGGGATGGGGTCGGGCTGGAGATGAAGAGGGGCTCAGCTTTTCTCAAATGTGCCCCCCTCCACCCGCTCTCCACCTGCATCCCTCCCCAGCTTTTCGGGGCGGGGGGGGGGGGAATCTGGCGATGGAGCAGAAACAAAACAGTAAGGATAGGGCGCATCATTCATCCCTTTACACTTCAGCAGGACTTTCCCCCATCTGGTGGGGCTGGGCAGGGGGCTGGCTGTTCCCCCGGCAGCCCTGTGGCTCTGGGGGGCACAACAGGACATGGATCAGTGTTGAGTGTCATGACTTCTCCTGCCTCCTTTTCCCGGGGGACAGTGGGCTACAAGGCATGGGCAAACCCCTTCCATCCCTGTTTAGAAGAAGAGGAGCACCCCGTACATCCCCGCGGTGCTGTGCAGCGCTGCCTGCATCCCACCGGGCCTTCTAGCCCCAAACGTTTCCCCCTGACCGTTGCCCATCCGCCTCCCCTTTGCACTGACTTTGTTTTCCTTTCCCTCTCCTCAACCGCCTCGTCCTCACCCTGTAGGTTATTGCAGCCGACTGCAAGAGGGTCACAGTTCTGAAGTATTTCCTGGAAGCCCTTTGTGGACAAGAAGAGCCTTTGCTGGCATTCAAGGGTGGAAAATATGTGTCAGTGGCACCCGTCCCAGACGCCATGGGAAAGGAAATGGGAAGCCAAGAGGGAAAACAACTGGAAGATCAGGTACCGTGCGGGAAGAGTGCGCCTCGGTGAAGGAAGAATCACCCCTGTGGGGCCCAGCCTCTGCCTGCCCTGCAGCTCCCGCTATTTATAGCCGGTGTAGCTGCGTGTGCATTTTATGGGGGGAGGCGAGGGGGGGAAAATGGTGCACAGCCCTTGTCTCTTGAGTGTAGTTCGCTCATGCCCTTTCCTGCCAGTCC
This sequence comes from Aramus guarauna, assembly GCA_013400195.1. Lineage (NCBI taxonomy): Eukaryota > Metazoa > Chordata > Aves > Gruiformes > Aramidae > Aramus > Aramus guarauna. Next base: position 95,383 of record VXBL01003917.1, read on the forward strand.
AACCCGCGTGCCTCTATCTCATGCGCTGCTATGAGTTCCAGATGCTGCTTTTTTCGTACCCGAAGCGGGGGGAAGCTTTAATAACGTGCAGCGCCGCGGCCCCGGGAGAGGAGGTGGGCGAGGGGGTGTCAGGGTTCAGCTTCAGGATCAAGTTTATAGCCGTAGAGCTCGTTGCGGCGGAGGCCTGAGCTCCAGCCTCCAGCACACGTACAGGAAGAGCTGACATTGGCGCCCCGTCCCTCCCCTGCCTCTCACATCCTGATGTGATTAAGGAATTCAACTCTTGTTTTTCTGCCCTTGCTTGTTCCTGTAGGCCTTGCTTCACTCCAGGCTCCGTGTGTGTGTTTAAGGGCCCTGCCAGCCGCTCTGCAGGTTGACTCTTTTCTTCTGTTTAATCTTGCAGTTGGAAAGGCCAGGGAAACAGGAGAGAGGGGCAGAGGCGTTGGGAGCGGGGAGCTGGGTGGCCCGGCGTGGCCCAGGCTCGCTCCAGGTCCCCTCCCTGCACCGGGGACGGGTGCTGCAGAGCCAGAGAGGGTATCGCCCCGTGCAGGGGACAGCACCTTGCTTCTGCCGGCGCTGGGTGGCCCGTGGCCCCAGGTACCCCCGGGGAGCTGGCAGCCGGAGGAGCCCAGGGCCAGAATGTGCTCAGCACCCTCCTTGTCCCAGCAGCTGGCTGCGGCTGAGCAGGGGACAGACTTTAGGTGATTGTTTTGCGATGCGGCTCAGAGCAAAAACCCCAGGCAGCAAGAGATGTATCTGTAAGGTGGGAGACCTGAACCTTTGTCCTCTTCTGGAGAAGGTGCAGCAGGTTTTCAAGCTGACACCACCAAAAGCATATGATATGGGGGGATCTTCAGGTTGTACCCAGTGTCATGACAGGGACAGTCCTGTTCTCCAGAGCACTCCTTTGGTTGGGTTGGTCCCTCCAACTTCTGCTATGAACAAACACGGTATGGAGGATAGCTCCCTCCCAGCCCATCCCCACACTCTCTGCTCTGCTGTGGGAACCTCTGTGTGAGCTTGTTGCGCAACCCTGGAGCTTCCTCCTTGGGTTCTGATTGCAAGGGAGCTTCTAGCTTGCCAGCGTGACAACCATCAGCCAGGGCAAGCAGATCCTGACCCACCGCAGCAGATCTGCTTCTGACACATGCTTTTTCCCAAGGTCCCTGGGTGACACTGTCCCTCTGGCAGCGTCCCCCCCATCCCCTGTGGTCCAGCCTGTCCCAGCAGAGGGAAATGAGCCTGAAGGCTCCATCTTCCTCCTTCCCATGGCTAAAATGTCACAGTGAGAGAAGAGTATGTGGTTCTGTGGGCAGGCGGGCGTGCAAACTGGGCGAAATGATTTGAGTACGCGACTGTGCAGTGCTGGGGTTGTTCTAAATTAAGACTGTGAGCTCCTGCCGGAGTCCCTCCTGCTAACACATGCTATGGCAGCCTGCACAGGGCAGGGAGCGTAGGGATGCTCCTATCTCTCCGGGGAATCCTCTTGAGCTGGATCCATCCCCTGCAGCCCTCTGGGGGCTCAGAGCAGGTCCTTCTGCCCGGGTGCCACCTGGGATCTCTTCCCAGCCCCATCACAGCCCTTGGCTTTTGTGCAGAGAAGGGGAGATCGGTAATGGCAGGGCTTGGGAAGGCCCGTGATTGCTGCGCTGGGGAGGAAGGGGGTCTGGGCGAGACAAGGGTGCTGGTGGCAGCAGTGGCAGAGCTGGCAGCACATGTGTACAGGCAGCTGCTGGTGGGACACGTGTTGAGGAACAGGGACTTGTGGTCTCCCATTTGGCAGGGAGCCGCCAGAGAGAGCAGCAAAGCTGTGGGGGGGACCTGGGTTGTGGCTGATGCCCAGTTGGACACTAGCCACCACCTCCCGCCCTCCTGTGTCCTGGAGATTTGAGGGCACAGGGAAAGGCCAACGCAACCTGCACCTGGGGTAGGAACAGCACGGCTCACTCTGGGGTCTGCAGTTCAGGCAGTACAGGCATACTGGGAAAGGTCTGCAGTCCTGGTGGGGAGATCCAGGGAGGGGTTTCTAGGAGAGGGTGAAGACGCAGCATGGTCCAGAAGTGGACCTGCAGGCAGGAGGTTGGAGACCCAGGGACCCTTCAGTTCAGCAAAGACAAGGTTCCTGTCCAGCAGAAGCATGGCAAAGGCAGACTGGAAGTAGGATGCAAATGTTAACAGAGGAAGTAATTAACTGTTGAAATGACTGACCTCGAGATGTAGTGGATTCTCCATCATGTGGAGCTTTAAAATCAAGATTGAGCATCTCCTCCTAAAACATCTGTTCCAGCCCAGTTGGAAGTTTTGGGGTGGGTGCAGGAATCTCTCTGGCCTATACAAAGATCAAACCAAAGAAGGGGAACAGGCTCTTTGGCCTCCTGGCTTCACAGATCCAAGTTTCCTGTCGAGAAGATCAGCTTGTGTGCGTAGCCTCGGATGAGGCAGCAGTGTTTGAGCAGCGTTGTACAGCCCCGGTGCAGGCAGGTGGGGAGAAACAGCATTTGCTCCATGGGTTGTACAGCCTAAACAGCCAGGCAAAGCAGAGAGACAGGGAAATACCATGGGTTTACAAAACTGAAGCATATAAAACATCAGTGACTCACCCAAGGATGTGGGAAGAGTTTTCTAAGGTGAGGAAGAGGGTTTGATTTTAGAACAGAGCTTTAAGCAGGGCTGCTCCTGCCCTGCCTGGTTGCTGCCTTCCCTGCCCCATTACCTCCTGTCTCTGTCTCACCTTGTCATTTCCTGGATGTTTACTATTTGTTTATTTATTTTGTTTGCTTCTTTTGAATGTTTAGAAATAGTCAGTTGCCCATCAGCAAGTGGTGATGGACTGTGCCTGGCAGGGATTTGTCTGCTGGAAGGGGAAGAGCAGAACGAGCACAGTCCCTGCCACCAGCATCCCTTTACAATGACTTCTCTCCTGGTTTTTTTTTTGTCCTTCTGCATTTTACTGGAAGAAGGAAGATGATGTGAGGATTGAGGCATTTGAAGATGATTCTGAGGCTGAAGGCAGCGGAGGAGAGATGGACATCAAGGAGCTCAGAGCCAAGAAGCAAGCCCTGGCCAGGAAAGTAGCTGAGCAGCAGCGTCGTCAAGACAAGATCCAGGTAGGACAGGCTGTGCAGCTGCAGCGCCTGAGCTGGCTGAGGAGCTGCTTTCGTTCGTACATGGGCTAATTCTGCCTCACTGTGCCGATGGTGTGCAGCCGTTTCCCTGCCACGCTTCAGGACCAGCGGCCTCTCGGGTTATCCCGTAGCACCTTGACCTTCCCTGACGTAGGTGCCCAGCCCTGCCTCTGTGCATCCCAGCAGCAAGCTTAGCTTCGCCTTTGGTGGAAGGGCCAAATCGGTGTTGCTGTCCCCCACCCAGGGTAAGACCTGCCCTTCCAGGCCCTGAGATGAATGTTTTGGGGACTCCTGGGACCCTTGTGAAGGCAGACGTAGCTTCTCCACGGAGCTGCCAAGGAGCCCCGGCAGGGCAGCACTGTGCCCCGTGGCTGTACAGCAGTGCGTGCCAGGCAGTCAGCTGTCCCCCTGCCCGGGGCAGAGGCTCCGTGGCTGCGAGACTTGGTGAGAAATCGGCTTTTCTGTGCAGCGGGGCACAGGCAGATGAGGGAGAGGGTGGGACGTAAACGGCAGAGTTCACGTGAGAGCCAGCGGCAGGAAAATTAGTCTGTGAACAGCTGCTGCAGCCAGAACGTCGCTTGCAAAGCGTTGCCATCGTTATGGGGACAAACAGACGGGATACAGGTGATCCTGTCCTGGCCCTGGCCTGATCCGAGCATGTTTCCCAGTGGGAGTTGGTGAAGTAAACTGGTTGGACTGGGAGCAGAGGCCGGGCGGTGCACACTGTTGCTTTAAGAGCAATCTCACATGCATGGCTGTTGGCTGCCTCGGCGCTCGCAACCCCTCTTCCTCCAGCCTCGCAGCCCAGATGAGGATTTCTCAGCAGAGGAAAAAATCTCCCTGGCTCCCCTCCCCCTCACCTCCGCCCTCTCTAATGCCCAGGGCCCTTCACTTCCATAATTCTTCATTTTCCAGCCTTGAACGTAAGCCAGACACATCTGTCTGGCCATATGCGTGAACTCTGCAGTGTGTGCCGAGGTGGTTGTAAAACAGGGCTGCTGAAGGCCCTACTGGGAGAGCGTGCACATGTGTACCCTCCGGCTACTGGCGCCGGGCCCAGAACCACTGCGCTTCGCTTTTCCAAACCCACCCCAACCTTTCAGATTTCGCCTTTTTTCTTTTTCATTTGAATTTCGAGCAATTCATATCAAGGCGAAGGTAGAAGTTGCGCCGGGAGGGAGGGGCCGCCCCCGCAAGCGAGTCCATTATTGTTGGCAGGTACCTGGGTCACATTAATACAAGGAGGAAGAAAGCAGCAGCGAACGAGTGAAAGATTGGAGAGATGGGCTGTAAATTAAAGCGGACTGAAGCCTTCCAGCCTCCCAGGGTTGTTAAGCGGGAGGTGTAAGTAAATTCCCCACTTCCCACTGCCTTGTACAGACACAGCAAACAGGAACTGCACATGTTCGGGGAGGGCAGCGTGCAGCAGATCCCGGCCTCGGCGACTAGCCCAGCTGCAGCAGGGCCCCCCGGGATGGCCGCTGCCCATTCTGCGGGGAGAGTGGGGGCTGCCTAATGTTGTCAGGGGCTTTCTCCCCCCGGTGTGCTCCTCCCTTCCTCCCCAGCCGTGCTGGGGCCGGTGCTTGCAGGCAGAGAGAGGTCAAAATGAGGGTGTGGGCAGCTTCAGGGGCTGCACAGCTGAGAGCTGAGGTGCAGTTGGAGTCTGAAGGCGCGGGGTGGAGGAGAAGTCCTTGGGGCTTCGGTAAAGTCATCCAGCCCATAGCTAGCTGGGAACAGCCCGGAGCAGAACGTGTGTGCTTGCCCCGGTCCTCTCCCTGTCCTGGTACTGACCACGCGACCGGAGCCGGAGGAGCTTTTGGGTGGAAGGTGCTGCCTGGGGAGGCAAGGTCGGAGCCAGCTCAGCATCCACCCCCTCCACTTTCCCTCTCTTGGCCTGTGGTCCTTGATCATTCTGATCTTCTCAAGAGATTTTGTGTTTCCTAGGACCTGGTGGTCTTCTGCCTTCTCTGTTACAGCCCATTTCTCTTGTTCACTGCTCACCTACAGAGTTCGTGTATCAGCTGCTCTCTGAATCCCACTTTCATTATCCTGGGGACAAGCCCCAGCTCCATGTATTCATCCAGGTCCAGCAGACAAGGCTCCTGTCCCAGCGTGGCTGAGAGCCTCAGCTCTCCGCTCGTGGCCCTGTGGCTTTGTCTGTGCGGTGATGGTGACTCGGACCCAGAGAGCCCAGGTGCCGCAGCTGCCTCCCGTAGAGCCTGATGTCCCAAGTTCATTGCTGCTGCTTGCCTTCAGCAGGCAGGTCCTTGTTTTAGCTCCCGACCACAGCCAGTGCTGGGGTCACATTTACACATTGAGGGGGATTTGGGCTTCACTGCGCTCCTTTGGTCCCTGCCCTGGCTGGGTGTGCACAGGATGGTGGCTTGGACTGCCAGGCAAGTACTGGTCCAAGCAGGGTAAATGGCAAACAGGGGTGGCCCTTGGCTAGCACCAGCTGCAGAGGGACCAGGATTGTTCGGCTCTGTTCCCCTACTCAAGCTTGTACCCCAAAGCCATCACTCCGAGGGGGCCAGATAGGCCAGAGCACTGTGAGGTTGTAGCCTCCTGTGTCCCTGGGCAGCCCTGGTTGCGAGGAGGCAGCCCTTTGCTGCCTGGCCCTGCGTTACGGGTGGGCTGCTGCTCCCTGCCTCTGCCGCCAGCCTGCCTCTGCCCTCACCGCTTGCCCAGCCTGGGACGGAGCCCCACGTCACAGCCTGGCGACAGCAGCGATGCGTCGGGGTGAGGTGAAAGGCCTGGCACGTACCTGGGCGCTGCTCAGATATTTGGAGGGGTGAGAGGCCAGGCAGGCAGGTGGACAAAAGGAGGCGGCAGTGGTACTGCCGGGACAGGCAGCGTTCTCCGGCAGGGCCGTGTCCCCAGCCAGCACCAGGTCCTGCCACGCGCTCCCAGCCGCCCCCGCTGCTTGGCCCGGTCCTTGGTCCATGCTGTTCGGCGTCCCGCGTCCTTTGTGCCGCCGCTGTGCGCTGGGAGCGGTCGAGTTTCCTGACCGGTTGAAAACATCCCACCTGAAACATAACAGGCTCTTCCTCTGGATGCTGCTATTGTTTTGCTCAGCATTACAGAAGCAGCTTAACCGGGGCGGCCAATTATGACATGTCTTCCCAAAATAACCGCTCTCCTGTCCCTTCTGAGCCCACGGAACGGCCGCCCCCTTAAGATGCAGCCGCTCCTTTGTGGCGGTAGTGTGAGTAAGTGGCTAAATATAGCCGTATCCCATTCACGCTCTCCTCGGCGCGCAGGAACAATGCCGCGGGTGCACACGCGCCGACACGCACCTGCCTGGGAGCGGGTGCCTGCTGGCTGCGGAAGACGCACACCCACCCACGGCGGCTCCGCCACGGCGGCGGCCCCGGTTTGCTACCAGGCACGGGGCACGTTTACTCCTGAGGAAGACGCTGCAGACGAACCTTGGGAGGAGGAAGCCCTCGAGCAGAGACTAGAGAGGCATTGTTCTCGGCCCTGGAAAATCCACCTCTGATCCCCGCGGAGCACGCGGGGCTGGAAGGGGCAGTGGCACCGGGTTTCCCCGAAGTTGGAGAGCGGGTCGAGCAGGAGAGGTGGTGGCAGGATGGCGATGGCCCATCCGTCCTGGCAGAGCGGCGTGACCCTGTACGACCCATCCCAAAGGCAGCGGGGCACTCGTCTCTGCCGGGCTTCGGCTCTGGGCTTCTCCACCAGCCCGGCACTGTGGGCAGAGGAGCGCTGGGGTACGTGTGCGGAGTCCCGGGGGGCAAATGGGGACCCCTTACTGTTCTGTGCTTGTGGTGGAGACCCTCAGGTCTCCCCCCCTGGAACTCTGCAGAAAGTACCACCTGGTGGCCTGGCTCTTGAGGGACCGGTCCCCTGTCCATACTGGAAGCCCTCGGCCGGACAGCGGCTTCCGGGGAATCCCCCAGGTGATCCCAGCTGATGGATGAGCTGGGAATTTGGGACTGTGTGTGCAAGAATGTCTGATCTCAGTGCTGCCACCAGCTGGGGCAGCCGGGGGAGCCACCTCCGGCTCCAGCCCAGCTCCTGGGAGAAGCCCCCATGGCCGCAGCAGGAGGCTGGGCAGTGGGCTGCGGGTGGGAGCAGCTCCGGCTGCCACAGCATGCGGGTGCAGGAGGCAGGAGAGGGGGAGCTGCCTGGCCCCCGGGGGGAGCAGAGAGCCCCCGGCCTCAGAGGTCCCCTGCCACGTCCAGCGCTGCAGGGTCACTCTGCCACGGAGCCGTGCAGCGTGTTTCACCCCAGTAAGACAAGGCTGAAACCCGGCCGTCCTAAAGCGCTCGAGCCAAGGCGGGGCTGTGCCTCCACTGTTTGAACCGCGCTGCTCTCCCCAGGGTGTCCTCCAAACCCCACCTCCCGCCAGGATGCATGGGCCACCATCTCGCCGTCCTCACATCGGGGAAGCCGAGGCACGGCGGGACTGGCGGTTTGTTTCCGGCAGCGGTGGCGGCACAGCAGCCGGACCCCAAACACGAACATCCCAATCCGCATCCCCACGCCCCTCCTTCCTCCCCACGGGACCATGCCCCGCAGACCGGCAGAAGGGTTAACGCGGCACTCGCCTCCCCGGTTCCCCGCACATGGGCTCCCTTTCATCTCTGGCGTGGGGCCAGCCAGCGTCCGCATGAATCACAGGCCACTCCTCTCCCCCCCGAAACCCCTTGGCCGGAGGCTTCTGCAGCCTTTTACTCACACAAACAAAAATAAATCTCGCTGCCGGCCTCTGAACTCTGCAAAGGCGAGTTTCCCTCTGGCTCCCCGAGCGGCCCGGAGCTGTGCGCGGGGACTTGGCACGCTCCCCGCTGACCTCGCTCTTTCACTCCCGGCGCATCCTGTGTCCTTCTCTCACCGGGCGGCCCAGCGAGCGGAATGGGACGTGACGGCCGGCACAGGCGTTGCTCGCGGCTGCCAGGAATCAGCCGGGTACAGCCTGCGAAAGCCACCGGGGCAAATGCTACACATGAGGGTACTGTCCCCCTCCCAGCCGTCACCCCCACACCCCCCCCGGACGGAGGGATAGGTGAGCTCCCCGCTCGCGCTGCGCTCCTGAGGTCACCTGCATGGACCGGGACAAGTCCCGGGGTCGGGGAGCCTTATTGGGGTGCAAGCGGGGGTCCCCTCCTGCCACCGGCCCTTGCTCGCATAGGACTGTCATTACCCCTTGGAGGCTGCGTGGTTTTACCCCCCTCTTCCTGCAAGTTCGGGGCCTTTGACCTCTTTGGCCACTGCACAAGGGATGTGCCGCTTTGCTCTGGGTCTCTGCATTGGCCAACGGGGCCCTTCTCCATCTCCCCATGGCAGGTGGAGCTCAGCAGGGCCTGGGGCCTCCCAGGGACGAGCACCTCCTCCTGGACCCCCAAACCCTGGGGAGAAACCCCACCTCCCACCCTCGAAGTGAGGAAGCAGCGCCGCGCCGGGGTTGCCGGCACAGGGTTCCCGTGCCGCCGGGGAGTGCCAGCACCTCCCTGGGTGAAGGCAGAGCGCAGGCAGGGATGGCACGCAGCATCTGTACAGGGACGCTGGTGCCATTGTTGCTGCCCCTGCGCGATGGGGGACACGTGTCCTCGTGCTGTCGTGCCAGCTCAGTGCTGCCGTGCAGCAGACGGGGCCCTGGCACGCTCCCCGCTCTGCCCACCTCCCCTCAGGGTCAATGGGAGCTGCGGCCGCAGGACCGGCGCTGCCAGGAGGCGGGTGAGAGGCACGTGGTGAGGTTATGGTCGCTGCCTTGCCTGGAGACACTTGTGGGAGGTGGCAGCATCAAGTTGCCTGGATTTAAAGCCAGATGACAACACTTGGAAATGGAATAAAAACCACTTCTTTCCATGGCCACTACTGGCCCGTGCAATTCATCGTTCCAGGGTGCCTCCGAGGCTTTGACGTGACTGCGGGAGGGTTCAGATCCTCACTCCAGGCAGGGGGAGTTCCCCGTAACATTGGGCAGAACAGGGTCCACGGTCCCCTCCTGTCCCCGGGGCGCATCTTGTGGGTGCGAGACTGCTGTCGCAAGGGTTTGCAAGGTGGATGTGTTCCACAGCAGTGCTGCTGTGCTCCGTGGGTGACCGGTTCCTATTAGAGGCAACAAACATCAGCGACTCCAGGGAAGCTATTTTTAAGCAGAGGAAGCACTAGAATAGCATCCTGAGTTTTTTAAGCTTGTGACTTACTAAAGAGCCCAAGTCCTTCGATAGCATCAAAAGTAATACGTGAGCTCTTGGGTCCCGTTTTGGCAGCTGGCATTGTGCAGAGGTCCAGGTGCAACCCCACGGGGTTGTTAGTAAGACCCAGCAGACCCTTCCCATGTGTGTGTCAGCATCTCTGGTCTCCAGTGGGTGCAAAAGGCTCAGCCAAGGACAGTGCTGTGGCTTTCCAGGGCTGGAACCCACCTGGTTCCTCAGCTGGATGGAGTCAGAGGCACATGTGGGAGCTGGTGGGACAGTGAGTGAGATACTCAGCCAAGCATTCCACCCCGCCCTGGCTGCCTGCTCAGGGTCCTTGTGTTAGGATGCCATTGGCAGGGCTCGTCTGTCCCAAACTGGTTTGTTTTGGCTGTTATCACCTTGAGCTGCTTCCATCTGGAGTCCCAGAACCCACTTCCTCCAGCCCCCTTTTCTCCCCACTGTTTTGTGTCAGGGTCAGTCTCTTGGCACCGGTGCAGATAGTCCTGGCAACTGCCAGTCCCATAAATGGGACAATTCCCAAAACATCTCCATTTTCAAGGCTGGTCCCAGTTCTCCCCAGAGCCTAGACAGGGCTGTTCTCCTAGGAGAGTGTTCTGTTGGAGGCTTTCACCATTCCTCTCACATGCGTGCTGTGGACATGCAAGAGTTGATGTTTGAGGTGTGCAGGTGGGATGGACACAACCTCCTGCCGGTCCCCTTCACGTGATGCCCTTGCTGTTGGAGGCGTGCATGCCAGGCTTATCTTCTGCTCTCAGGGTCTATAGGTCGTAGGGCTGACATCCTACTTACTCATCGTGTGTCCTTCTCCTCCAGGCCGTGCTGAAAGACCAGAGTCAAATGAGGCAGATGGAGCTGGAGATCAGACCTGTCTTCCTGGTCCCAGACACCAATGGCTTCATCGACCACCTCAGCAGCTTGATAACGCTGCTGGACTGCAGGAAATTCATCCTGGTGGTGCCCCTGATCGGTGAGTAGGGCCGGCATGAGGTGGGGGCTTCCCCTTCCCCCCGGCAGGGGCTGTCCCCCATGCCAGCTCCCTCTCTTCCTGCTTCACGTGCCCGCAGTGCCTGTGTGGTCTGGGGCTGGGTGGCTCGTGCTGTGGCCGGCTGGCCGTGGAGGTGGAGCTGGCGTCCGTCCTGCCCTGTCTCGTCCCAGCCATGGCTGACGTTCCTTCAGCCCGTGTCACCCTTGTCCCTTCTTGCCAGCTTTCTGCCCACGGTGCTCAGCAAGCTCCTCTCCACCTGGTGCATTTGAGGTTGCCAGGGGCTGGGAGAGGCACACGGGTGTTAAATGGAATTTGGAGGGAATTTTGGAGGGAACAAGGAGGAGGAATTGTTAAACAATCAGAACAGATAGCTTATCCCAGCTGAGCTGGGGCTTAGGCAGCCTGAGCAAATGGCCGGCCTGTGTCCCAGAGTCTCAGAGCTGCTCAAGCCCAGCCCTTCTTTTTATCCTTATAAAGCTCGCAGTAAAACAGCAAGCTGGTTCCCGTTATTGGTAAACACTCACCCTGGCAGATAACGGCTGTGCTGCTGGGTGGTCTCCCAGGGTGGCGGGAGGATTTGGTTAGATGCCTTTGCTCTGATTGTTTGATCGCGCTCCGGGCTGGAGGTAGCATTCCTCTGGCCAGTGTCGCTCCGGCGCCCGGCACATCCCGGTGCCAGCCTGGCGTTCAGAGGATCCCCGAGGGCAGCAGGAGAGGCCAGGGCAGGAGCGGGGCCAAGCCTTGCAGAGCCCGCAGGCTGCCCTGTCCAGCCCCGGGAGGCCGGGGGCCAGCTCTGCCCCGTGGGCATCTCCAGCGTCCGGGCAGCAAGGTGTACGCTCGAGCCGATGTCCTGGCCTGCGGCACGCAGGGGTGCCTGCCCTCCAAGATGTTATGGGGCTTCCTTCGCAACTCCTGGTGTCCAGCAGACGGCTCTGCCTGTCCCAGAGCCAACGTCCAGCTGCCACCACTCCCCGTGGTGTGACCGGACTGGCTCAGGAGGGATTGCCGGGGCTGGAAACAGGACCCTTGGGGAGGGGGAGCAGGGCTGGCTGCCTGCCCAACTCAGCACGGGAGCTGCCAAGGTGCTCCGTGGCTTGGTACCTCAGTGCCAGGGCTTTGTGTAGAAGCGAAGGGAAGGAAGCCAGCAGCACCAGCAGAGCCTGGGCAGCCCCGGGAGCTGCAGAGCAGGTTAACACCTGAGCTGGGACCTGCCCTGGAGCCATGGCCCTGCCTCCTGCTGCACTCCAGTGGTTGGCGTGAGGCTTCTCCATCCGAACCCCAGCCAGGGGCAGCAGTTACAGGAGAGGTAAAAACCCTGGTCGCATCCCTGTCCAAGATGCTGCTGCCCTCAACCTGCAGAAGGGGCCTGGCCTGGCCTGCCCTGCTGCAGGCAGGAGGAGCAGCAGGGACTGAGCACCTTCGGCGCTCTCCTGTCCTGCTGCCTCCCTGCGCAGCCCGTCATCGGGGGGGACGGATGACCTCCTCTCCCACTGCCTGCCATGAGCCTCCCCTGCTGCTGCTGCAGCACCCTGAAGCCAGCGACTCCCTGTCCACACCAGGTGTTGGGCAAATCCCCCCTCGTCCCCCAGGAAAGCCATCAGTGCTGAGACCCGGGTGCGGGCAGGAGGAATTTGTCCCCTGGGGTAAGTCGGGGGCCCATGGCTGCTGGGGGCAGAGGCCTTGGTGCTGTGCCCCATCACCGGACCAGAGATGTGTACGGTGCCCTTCCCCCAGCACGGGGCACTCCTCCCCGCTCTTCCCGGGGATGCAGCAAGGGGTTAAGCACGCAGCTTCGCGTTGGGTTTGTTTCTCTTGCTCTTTAACCTGCTCCGTGCTCCTTGAGGCTGACCCCGCCATGGAGAAGCCAGGCCTGGTGCAGAAGCACAAACAAGCCTCCCCTTTGAAGCCTGTTTAGCTTGGAAGCAGGAAGGCGGATTTCGGGAGGGAATACCAGCTTTTCCTGTTTGATGTTCCGTTCTTGCACGGCTCCCCCCACCCCGGGCCCAGCCGTGCATTGTGTGGAAATGGCAGCATCAGGTCGGTAGCAAGAAGAGTCGCCGGCCAGCGAAGAGCAAAGCAGCTCCATGCAGCTTTAATTTGAATACCCAGACAGTGAGTGCCAGTCTCACCATGGAACAGAGCGATCACGCAGGCTCCCCGGGCAGTGATTCACAGCACTGGGGAGAGGCCTCAGACCCCGAGCTCTCTCCCCGAACCCCCAAGGAATGCATAGTTCCCACTTGAACTCAGGACTTGGCTCCAGGCTCGGAAACAATCTTCAGAAATGAAGCCATGGCTAAAACACACACTGTGCGCACAGAGGCTCCCTCGCGCACACGTGCACACCAGCTCTCGCGCGCCCGGCCTCGCGCACACGCAGCTCTGTGCACAAACGCAGGCACGGACTCTTGTGCGCACATCTGGCCGCACGCTTGTGTGCCCGGCCTCGCCGCTAGCCGCCTTGGCGGCATCTTGCTCGCACACGCGCGCTTGCAGTGCGATGGAGCGGCTCTTCCAGCAGCCCCAGCATTAGAGGGTGGGTCCCTCCTGGAGCTCTGCTGGGGTCCCTCGGGCTTCTGCTGGGCTCGGGGGGTCGGAGCGGCTGGGATTGCCAGCTGCTTGGCAGCAGTACAGGAGGCTCTAAGGCTTGACGGGCTCCAGTTAAGGCAAATGGGCTGGGAATCCGCCTGATCCCAGGCTCAGGCTTGTCTCTAGCAGCATGTGTCAGGACAGATGTGAGAACTCTGTATCAGACCCAGATGGGTGAGGTGTTGGAGAGAACGTGTCCCCTGCCGGGAGCCTGGGTCGGCAGCTTCAGGTGGGAAAATAGGGCCAGGACTTGTGCGGGAAACAGTGTCGGAGCGGGAACTGCCTGCTCCCACGTGTGACCCTATTCCCACGTGCAGCAGGAAGGCAGCAGCTCTCCGTGTCTGAAAGCCAGTAAAGGGCAATGAGAGGTGCAGAGCTGGGCAGCGCGCTGCGGGGCAGGAGGCATGGTGCCGTGCTCGGACGCAGAGGAGCGGGCTGCAGGAGGTTTTCCACACCCTCGGGCACACACGGAGGTGCCATTGGTTGTGAGACAGGAGCATGGGGTAGGGGGCACGGTGGTGGTCCGGCATTTTGCAGAGCAGAGTGAGGTGCCCTTAGGGAGCGTTACCACACGCTGCAGGGATGAGGTGCCTGCAGGCTCGGGGCCGAGCCAGGTGACCCATGGAGGTGGAAGGCAGCAAAGCTTTTCCAGACCTGCAGCCAAGTCCAGGAGTGCAGGGACGATGCGGCAGCTGAACCCAGATTTCCTGAGCCAGCTCCCAGTGCCCCGGCCCCAAGGCCTTGGCAAGTTGCGTGCTCCAGCAGCAGGTCACAGGAGCACCTTGTCCCATAGTAACTGTACCTCCTCTTCCTGTTTGAAGTGATAAACGAGCTGGATGGCCTGGCCAAGGGCCCGGAGATGGAGCACCGGGCTGCAGGCTATGCCCGCCAAGTGCAGGAGAGAGCCAGGAAGTCCATCGAGTTCCTGGAGGAGAGATTTGAGAGCCGGGACAACTGCTTGAGGGCTCTGACCAGTCGAGGCAACGAGCTGGAGTCCATCTCCTTCCGCAGTGAAGACACCACCGGCCAGCAGGTAAGGGACATCCCGGCCCCAGGAGGACGGGACACAGAGGTCGTGATGCCAAGGGCTGGAGGCTCTTGGCCACTGCTTCCCTGGGGGAAACCAGGGACCCTGGGGGTCCGTGAGCTCTGGGCAGGGAGTAGCTCTGTCCCCACCTTTGCAGGCAGCTGAGCAGGCTCCTGCGGGCTCCGTGTGTTTCGGCTCCGAGAAGCCCTGCTCTCCACTGAGCTGCCGCAGTGTCTCGGGGGCGGTGCAGAAATCGGGGTGGTGGGGTTGCAGGTTTTTTCCTGCCAGGGGTAACACTGCCCTTTCCTTCCAGGGAAACAACGATGACCTGATTCTGTCCTGCTGCCTCCACTATTGCAATGACAAGGCCAAGGATTTCATGCCCTCCAACAAAGGTAGAACATCTCATATCCTCCTTGTCCCTTCTCTGTTTCATCCCACGGACCCTTCTCATTTCTCTTTCACGGCCCCTCCCACATTTTGCTTCTTTCAACACCAAGGTGCCACCTCCTGCCTCCGGTCAGCCCCAGGCTGTGGTCCTCTCACCTCATTGCCAAATGCGCACCTCACTGCGCCGGGGATGCCCCAGCCTGTGAGAAGCTCACCCTAAATGTCCACGGAGCAATTTCATGGTGCTAGCAGTGGTGACAAAGGGCCAGACCAAGCCTCCTCCCCGCAAGCCCCGGTGTCTCCTGGCCAGGGCCCTTTTCCCTCCCAATGCCCAGTTGGCATCGGCCACGCGTGCTGGGACCAGACAGCCCCCAGGCTGTTGCCAGGGCACTGGGGATGGGAATCGCATCAGCAGCTGCCCAAGAAATCAACCCGCATTTGTCAGTGCGAATTCTTAGCAGCTTAACTTGTCAGATTCACAGAGAAACCGTCACCAAATGTTTATGTGCAAATGATGCTGAATTTTGAAATCATGTGGATTATGGGGAATGGGGCCTGACAAGCTGACAGCCTCTGGTTTGTAACAAGGAGGCGCGTCACCAGCGCGGAGCAGAGGATGTTTATTGTTACACATTTCTTAAAGTGTCCGCACAAAACCTCCCAATCCCACTTTCAGCAGCCCTCAGCCCCTGGCCTGCCCTACCACCGAGCCCCTGCTCCCCTTCCTCCCAGCACAGGCCGGCCGGGGTGCTCGCCCCACCATCCTCAGCCCTGACACCGTGACCACAGCCCATGTTCCTGGCCACCCTCCCCTTCCCCTCGTCCTGCCGCTCCCCGCGCAGCCAATCTGGGCCCATGTTGGGCTCCCATAAACTCTGTTTTTTCCATTCCCGTCCTGGCTCGGAGGCACTGTGTTTCCTGTGCTCATAGGAACAGTACTCTGGTCACAGGACCCAGCTGCTTACACATACCCCATATGCTTCCCCTGCTTCGCACACACGTAAGCGTGGCTCCCACATCCCAGCCCGGCGCATTGCGTGCGGGGCAGCTCATCCATCTGGGGGCAAGATCCCTTCGGTTAGTTCTCAGGCTTCAACTCTCTCTGGCTGTCTGAGCCCCAGCCAGAAACGCCTCGGTGTCAGTGGCGACTCCAAAAAGCTTCGCAAAAAATAAGGGGTGGTTTTAGATCTTATAATGAGATCACCAGAATAATAGCACCAGCTTCCTGCTGGAGCCAGGGTCGCGGGCCGTCTTCCTGGCCTGGGTCAGGCAGAGGGACCTCCTCTTCCCTGCCTGCGGCACGGCGCACCCCGTGTGGGCAGCGGGCAGCGTGGGACCCCAGTGCTGCTCACCGGCTTCCCGGCCCCGGGGCTGTGGGCAGAGATCACAAATCATCCCCCAGACAGCGCAGGGTGGGGGGAGAAGGCGGCCTTCGAGATGAAGTGTTGTCTCCGAGCCATGCCGGGAAATCTCGGCAGGGAGCGGGAGCTGGGAGCACCACCGGGGTGCTGGGTGGCCTGGGGCGGGGGAGGCCGTGGCGTGGGGACAGCGCGGTGTGGGACGGGTGCAAGGGCTGGGGCAGAGCGGGGAGGTCTGAGCTTTACGCTGCTCGCTTACTCTCATTGCAGATGATCCCATCCGTTTGCTCAGGGAAGTGGTTTTGCTGACGGACGACCGGAACCTGCGAGTTAAAGCGCTGACCCGCAACGTGCCGGTGCGGGACATCCCCACCTTCCTCAAGTGGGCCCAGGAGGGCTGAGGGGGCCGAGCGGGGCCGACAGCCCCTGAGCGAGTCACGCAGCCTGTTACGGTGGGAGACCGGCTTCAGCGGCAGCCCTCATCGCACGCCGCCATCGCCTTCCAGCCCACCACGAACAATAAACGCCACGTCTTCAACCCACCCCAGAATGGCCGTGCTGCGAAGGGGGCCCCCTCCCCGAGGGCAGACCAGCTGGGAAGGTCATTGCTGTGGATGGTTCACGCGGAGGCTGGGCCGTTGAGGGTCCCGCCAGCCTTCGGGCAGTGCCGGAGAGGAGCTGGGCGAGCCCCGCTGGCTAGGGAAGCTTTGGGTGAGCCCGTGCCGGATCGCCAGCCTTTTGCTTGGTTTGCTTGGTTGCAGAGAGCTCGAGTCACGAGTCGGTGGCTCTTTGGGTTTGTAGGCTGCGTAGGGCAGAGACCAGGGATGCACCAGCACAGACTTTATGATTGCTTAGTCTAGCTTGTGCCCTTCGGAGAGGCCGTGGACTTCACGGGCAGGTTCCCTCCTGCCCCAGCCTGTTTGTCCTGCGCGGCCCAGGCAGCCCCAGGCCTCCAGCCCCCTCCCCACCCCGCGCCCGCCCCGTGCAGGGGGTGCTGCTTGCGGAGGCGCTTGTCCTCTCCCTGGTGCAGGGTTTGCTTGTTGAGTTTCATTGCAGATTTCAGTATAGGTTAGTTTTCAGGTATGNCCATTGCCTGCCTCTTCCTTCCTCCCCCAAACCCCTTAGTCCCACCGCACTACCTTCAAACACATTTTTGACCTAAGACTCAGCGTGAGGCTAACAAGATCCTCCAAGTCCCCAGGGACCCCAGGCCCAGCTGTCCCACAGAGTCCGTGTGTCCTCACGTCACCACGGGCTCCTCTTGTGTGTGGGCTCCAGCTTCTGCCTGTGGCTGCAGGGCTGGGCAGGGCTGGAGAGAACCTGGGCAGCACCCGGTGTCCCCCCCCGCCACTTGCCCAGCTGGGAGGGTCCCGTCTCGAGTTGCCCTTTCACCATGGAGGGAGCCATGAAGGGACCCTGCTGCCTCGTCACTGGGTCATCCCGCCCCAGCAGCTGGTGCAGAGTCGGGGCGTTGCTGAGCCTCCTCCACGCCACGTTGTCCCACCACCGAGTCCGCCCTTCCCCAGCCCACTTACACGCCAGATACAGAAGCTTAAGAGGGAGCATTAACCCGCGAACTGGAGCCCCTGGAGCTCTGTCAAGTCCCAGTCCCATGAGCAGAGGGTGGGAGTGACCCTGAGGCCATCCCTGGTCCCCGCTGGGGCGCCGCGGCCGTGGGAGGGAAGCTTCAAAGGTGGCAGAGGAAGCAGCAGAACGGAGCCCAGCGTTTTCCTTTCCTGCGTGGGTGGCTCGGACCTGGTGTCTGAGTCAGGAAGCCCAGCGTTGCCCCTGCGCCGGCCACCCAGCCTCATGGTGAGGGCCAGCGCCGAGGTCGGAGGCCCAGCAGCGCCTGAGCGCAGTGGGGCTGCACGGCCCAGCGATGAGGACGAGCAGGTTGACGCTTGCTAACCTGTGCCGTGTGGATGTCTCAGCCTCGGGGCACCATCCAGGGCGGCTGCCAGCAAAGGAGGGTCTGTGGCTGTGGAGCAGAGCCTGTTCAACAGAGACTTTGGGGTACCCACTCCTGCTGCAGGGCACGCGGAGCCATCACCGCGGCTGAGCTCACCTGGGGCCACAGCACCCGCACCCCGGTACGGTGCCTGCAGCGCCGCGCTGGCTGTAAGCAGCACGCAGACTTTGCCTTCTCCTCCACGCTGGGTGTTTAAATGTGTGTTTTCTAACAGAGCTGCCCCAGGGCTGCTTTGCAAGGCCCTTCCTGGGGGGACCACCAGCTCCGAGAGACCTGCGGCTCTGCCAGACCCTGACCCCTCGCACCGTGCCGCGGGCTTGGCCGTGGGACAGGGGTCTTGCTGCCACCAGATCACCGGCACAACAGCAAGCAGAGCGGGGCCTCGCTGGCTTCAGCGTCCCCGTGCCTGGGGCCAACCGTGCCAGGCTGCTGCCCCAAGCCCCTGCAGGGAGCCTGTATCTAGGGGATGCGGCCACATTCGGGCTATTTTGTTAAGATGGTTTTAATAATTTTTAGTATTAAACACTTTGTCTGTGCAGCGTGTTGGTTTCGTTTGCCATCGGCAGGGAAGTTGCTGTCAAGGCTGGGGCAGGGGGGAGCACGGGGGGCACCGGGGAGGGACGGCAGCGGGGTGCGTTTGTGCTTGCAAGGATGAGGCCGGCTCTCCCACCTGCAGCCGCTGGTNACCAGATGCACGGCAAAGCCCTTCCCCTCCCCACGGCTCCGCACCCACCGTCCCTCCGGCGCAGCCTGTGCCCCCCACCATCACACCCGACCCCCCCATCCCCGCTCAGTACCGACCCCCGCACCAGCCAAGCGTCCCGTGTCCCCCCCC
>VXBL01003917.1:126831-141802 GCA_013400195.1 Aramus guarauna
GGGGCGGTCGCAGGTTGCACAACCCGCCCGGCGCGGCCAGGAGATTCCTGAGCGGCGAAGTCAGAGCGGCCCGGCTTGCCCCGACACCGGGCACCGGGCCCTCGGCAGCGGGCAGCGACCGGTACCGGCCCAGCAGGGCCCCTCGCAGGGGGGTACCTGGGACCCAAAGCCCCGGAGATGGAGAGGGGCTGGAAGGGGCGCAGTGACTGTGGAGACCCCAGAGGGGTGGCGGGGTGCCTAATCCTGTGGAGGTGGGTGCTGGGGACACCGGGGATGGGGGGGACGCCACAGGCCTGAGTGGGGTGAGGGTGGCAGCAGCAGGATGGGGACACGGTCCCAAACAAGCACATCCAGTCCCCGGGGTGCTGCAGCCCCAGCACAGAGCTTCCATGGGTGTCCCCTGGCCCCCACTGGGTGCCACCTAAACCCAAGTAGGAGCTGTGCTGGGCAGGCCCCCCTGCCCATGCTCCCTCTTTCCAGGTCAGAGCAGCCCCCTTCAGAGCTCCCATCCATCGGGGTCCTGCACCCTGAGGGCAGCTCTGCCCTTACCCAGACGGGCACAGCCACCACCAGGTCTCCAGGGGCCAGCGGGGCCGTGGTGCTGCTGAGCAGCTGCGGGCAGGGGGATATCGCAGCCACCGGGTCTCTGCCGTGCACTTGTCGCGTCTCCTGCCGGTCCCCTTTGCCTCCTGCTTTTCCCATCACTGCCGCTGGCGACAGGCTGTGCGCCACACACCTCCAGGAAGGGGATTTTTGGGCAGCCCCACCAGCACCCGGGTAAAACCATGGCTGCGTTCGGCACAGCGCACCGCGGCACAGCGCAGCTGTCCTGCAAAGGTGCCACTGGCCACGAAAACCACCCTCCATCCCTTGGAAAAAAACCTCCTTGCTCGTGCCCCAGGTGGGCAGTAGCAACAGCAGCACAGTGAGGTCCAGACTAAAGCAGCATCCGGGTCCCTTCCAGGGCATCCCCAGGTGAGGGGACGTCCCACAGGCTTCACCGTGGCCCCTTGGACCCTGCGCTCCAGCCCCGGGAAGTCTCCAGCTGCACTGTTGTTGTTTTGAAGGCCAAGTCTCTCCTGCTGACACCCTGGAATTAGTTGTTCTTCCAGAGTCCTTAAAAATATCCTGGATTTCTGACACCAGGACTCTGCTTCTGATGGCGCTTCCAAGCTGCCGGGCCTGGGGCCAGCCGTCAGCGCCGGGGGACAGAGGCCATCCAGCTCCCGTGCTCCTCCTCAGCACAGCGATCCAGTGGTGCTGGGCAGGAATGTGGTGGTGCCGGGGAGAAATGCGATGTCTGCCAGGGCTGAGCCATTACTTGCCATTTCTCCGGCGTGATGGTGCTCGGCAGGGCACAGGCACGGCACAAACGCTGCCTTACCTTGGCCTCGCTCCCGGCAGCTCGCGGCACTTCGGCAAGTGTCCCCACGCACGGCTGGGAGGGTGGGAAGGCTCTTCCCAGGGGACCTCCAGCAGCCGTGACCCTGCGGAGCCCCACGGCTGAGGAGTGGGCTGTAGCCACAGCCCCTGGGGCTCCCCCTGGCCGGGACTTCTCTGTGCACCCCCAGGAGAGCACGTGGCCCCAAAACCCAGCTTCTGTCCCAAGCCTACGACTTGCTGCCAGCGTCGCTAAGGGGCACCCGTGCCGTGCTGGCACTGCGGGAATTTGCGGTGGGCTGGGGGGGCTTGAGCTGGTGGGGGGGTNCTGCCCGCACACCTCACGCGCTGTTGTTGCCATCTGACAGCTCTTGGCGAAACGGCCTTTTGTGATTCAGCCGTGTTTATCCCAGCCCGTGGCCTGGCCCAGCGTGGGTTTCCATGGAAAACTTCCATCCAAAACAAGGAGAGAAGGAGCTACAGCAGGAGTGACTCAGCCACAACTGGAAGCTTCTGCGGGTGAAACGGGGAGGAGGGGGGGGGCGGCTGTTCCCAACAGCTTGGTCCTGCTCCAGCAGCAGGGCCCGGGGATGGCCCCCGGCTCTCTCCTGCCCGTGCCGCTGCCTCCTCGCCGGCAGGAGCCGGGCAGGCTCGGGGGGAGCCGCGTTGTATAACCGTCTGCGAAACACATCACCTTCCCGGAGCACCCCCTCCCCAGCCGCCCGCGTCAGGCCCCACTTGTGGGGACAGGGGAGGAAGAGCGTGAGATGAGTAAGGCTCAAACCCCCGGTAAGATCCGTGGCCGATGCCAGGCTCAGCGGGACGTCGCTTTTTCCAGCGCTGCCCACGGGAGCCCCTGCCCGGCGAGCCCCGTGCTGGCACGGTGGGCAGCGGAGGAGGGCCTGAGTCAGCGTGCGGAGCTGGGGAGGAGACGGTGGGTGTTTGCAGGGAGGGAGCAGCAGCGCTGGCAGCATCTCTGCTCCTGCTGGTCTTCTCACTCCCACCCTCCCCGGGACACGGGGAGAGGGCTGGGGGCTTTGCTCATTGTGGGGGGGGGTGTTGCAGAGCGAAGCCGTGCCCCACCGAGCTCCGGACCCCCTGCCCACGGCAGGCTGCTAGGGAGTACAGCCCCAGGCAGGGCTCTGTCTGGCCCAGGGGCCACACAGGGGGTTCTGGGGGACGGAAAGGGCCCCAGCGGGGGAGCAGAGGGGTGAAGCCCACCCCTGCCAAAACACCCAGGCTCCTGGTGCCTTGGGGTAATGCCAGGGCCATCCTCAGGGCCCCCCGCAGCCCGGGCCAGCGCCACAGCTGCCCTGGGAGCCAGGTCTCGCCCCATCACCCTCCCAGCAGTGCCCCTCGCTCGGGGACAGCAACCGCCAGATGCTGTTTTGGGGGAAAAACCAACTCCCCTGGGCCGTATGGGGTGGGGGAACCCCCCAGGCACCAAGCTGGGTGAGGGAGGAGCACCTCAGTCTTGTCTCCAGGCTCACCTCCACAGGCAGCCGATGAGAGCAGCAGCACGGGAACAGCTCTGCATCTGCGAGAGGCGGGCAGGGGCTGGCACAAGGGGGTCTCGGCAATGGAAAAGCAGGCGGAGGGATTCCCGGGACAAGCCCCTCCGTCCGGCAGGGACACGCGGTGATGCCCACAGCAGCCGCTTCCCTTCCATCGCACCAGGGGCACATCCTTCCTCTGCCAATCGCACCGGCACCTCCCGCGGATGAGGGTCGTGTTTATTTGTTTTTATTAATTTGTTTAAACCGGTGCAGGAGCCATCTTTTTACATGCCCTGGGAAGAGGCAGGTACTGTAGCACCCCAGCTCAGCTCACCCATCCCTCAACGCCCCTCCACAAGCCGCCTGACGGAGCTTCCTGCAGAGCCGGGACCGTTCTGCTCGCTCACCGCAGGCCTGGGCTCCTTCCCCCTTCACAATGCCAGAGCTGCGGCGGTGCCAGCACCCCCGGGAGCGGGGAGATGCCGGCCGGCGGCTGCGGGACCGCAGTGCAGGCTGGCGATCGGGCAGCGTCGCTCCGCAGCGGCCGCGGTGAGCGGCCACGGCTGCAGTGCCTCCTCCGCACCATCCCACGGAGCCGCTCGGGCAGGGGGGTGAGATTGCTGCACCGGGAGACCACCGCAGTAAGCTGTAGCTCTGTGATAATTAAACAGCTAATGACGCGCTGGCGAAGCGCTGTCTGGTGCCATCCTTCCCTAGCGGCCGAGGGCTGGGGTGGGGAGGGCGGTGGAGACAAAAGGCCCCGGTGCTTTGTCACAGCTGGCCGTCGCGTTCGGCCTTGCTCCCCCGAGCTATCGCTGCAGCTGGGTGCGCAGCCCCAAGCTGCATCCCTCCCCCACAAAAAGCGGCTTCTGGTGCCACCGACGTGGTGACCAAGGGGTGACAGACACCCCACACCTTCACATCGCCCGAGCAGGCAGCACTGATGTGACACAGCCCACCCGGTACCGCTCTGCGAGGTGGCAAAGCGGGCAGGCGCTGCCCGAGCCCCACAGCCCCCCGGGAGCAACACTCAGGGGTGGGCTGGGGGGGAACCAGCCACATCCTCCTACCACTGCTGCCGTTGTGCTGCCACGTAACCACTGACAAACCAGAGGGCAAAAAAAACCCAAAACCAAACCCCTCGGTGAGAACTGCTCGCTTCTGCTGGGTTGGTTCTAACTTGCAGCAGCTGCCAGGCCTGTTCCTGGCTGAGAGAACGCAGAAAGCGCCTCTGTTCATGGGTCCGCTCCTGCCACAGCGTCCTCCACCCCTCACAGCGCCAACACCGCGCTGCCCCGCTGCTCCCCAGATCCCAGCGCTGCACAAGTGGGGGTCAAATTAAGAAGGCTCATCCAGCTTCTCTCTTTTACCAACTACATTGCCCCATGCCCCAAGGACAGCCATGATAAGAGAGAAGCCCTGCGAGCGCGGCCCTGGGTGCGATACCTCTGGGTGCAGACTGGAGAGCCCAGCCCGCCCCAGCAGTTTCAAGCAGGATTCCCACAGTTGTACCAATAAAGATTTCCATGGGTTTCTGGGAAACATCAGAGCCAAAAACGTTGCGACAAGTTTTTCTTGTTCACAAAGGCACTTTGTACAGAGGAAGATACAAAAGATCTCCCAACACACGCATGCTGTACCAGCAGACATTTAATTCCTGAACCAAAGACCAGCCCTGGCACTGCCAGAGGGACAAGAGGATTTCCTAGACCCAGGCCAGCTGGAAGGTTGGCTGAATCGGTTTCACCAGGAATATTAAAAACACAGACCTTTGGGGTATAACAGCTGCAAGAGGCTGGTGCTGTGCAGACAATTCCTGTGGCTGAGCTGAGAAAGCCTAATTTTGAACTACTCAAACCTCTGAAATCACCTCCCACACAGAGACCAGCGTCACCCTCCTGTCCTCAAACCCCTCATCATCATACCCACACGCTCATGTACACAACAAAGCTGGGAAGAAAAAAAAAAAAAGGGGAGATAAAGAATGATTCAGCCTGGCCCTGTGCTCACCCTGCAGAGCAGCCCAGTGAGCTGATGAGGACTCTTTGGTCCCTCTGGAAGGTGTGGAAATACAGTAATGCTTCACCAAGATGGCAGGCTGCGCGTGGCTGGCTGGAACCCCATTTATTACAGACTGTTATCAATCAGCCCCGGCCCCCGGGGGCTCAGCCCGTCCCTGTCCGGGGCAGAAGCGGTCCAAAAACTCCAGGTAGGCCTTCTTCTGTGGCGCGGCCGCAGGGACGAAGTGCCCACCGGGGTGGGTGAGGACAACGGGCTCCACGAAGTGCCGGGCCAGCTCCCTGCTGAGGTGGGCGGCGATGACGGCGTCGGCATCACCCACGACGTGCAGCGTGGGCAGGGCGATGGGCTCCCGGTAGAAGTGGCCGTGGGCCGGGGCGCGGCTGGCGAAACCGGCCACCAGGATGGCGAAGGCCACGGGGAAGCGGGGGTCGCCGCGGGCCCGCAGGGCGCACACCATGGCGGCCAGCGCCGCGCCCTGGCTGAAGCCCAGCAGCCCGTCGACGGGCCCATGCTCCGCCAGCGCCGCTGCCACTGCCGACAGAGACTCCTCCAGCCCCGCCGGTGCCGCCGCCACCTCCCCCGCCTCAAAGGTGCCGGGCCCGGAGAACCACCAGCCGCGGGGGGGGTCGTNCCGCTTCCGCCCGGCCTCCCCTTCCCGCCAGAACACCTCACACTCATTGGACGACGCGGCGAGGGGGGAGCGGCACCCTTCTGCGCTGAAGAGCCAGCGCGCCCCCTAGCGGTGGGAGGTCGCGGCGAGACGAACCCCGGGCGGGACGGAGCGGCCCCGGTGGGACCGGGAGGGGAGGGGAGGGGAGGGGACGGGACCCGACCCGACCCGACCCGACCCCCCGTGCGACCGCGGGCAGAGTCTGCAGCACGGCCAGGCTTTGCCGGGAGTCGCTCCCCTCGGGGAGCTCGGTCGGGTGTGGCAGGCAGCGGTGGCTCCGAGGGACGGGGTGTATCTCCTCCGTCCGTGCCGGTGCCGGGAGGCTCTGGCGGCGCTTACCCTGGGGGTGCCGGTGCTGGGGCCGGTGCCGGTGCCCACACCGGGTCCCAGAGCGTGGCGGCAGCAGGACAGGGTGCAGGCCGTGCTCAGGAGGCTGCTGGGCCCCCGGTGCTCACCCTCTCCTCACCCTCCGCCGGGGCGGGGGCCGCGGGCGGCTTCCCCTGCAACCGAGACGGGGGGTGTCAGGATGGGGCCCCAGCCCCGCCTGGCCTGTGATGAGCCTGACCGTGCTCAGCCCGCAGCACCCCACGGGGCACGGCTGGGGGGTTCCCCGCTCCTGGGGAGCTGCGGGGCCAGACGGGTGCTCACCCCGGGGCTGGGGGAGCTCCCGTGTCCCCCCCCCGCGGCCGGGGTGGCACCGGCCCCGTTACTGTTCACCGGGGACGGAGCCACAGGGTGGCGCCTTTGGCACGCGGTACCGGGCACCGTACAGCACCGGGCGTTCAACCCGCACCCACGCTCCCACTGCCCGTCCCCTCCACCCCCGGGGCCACCAAGAGTGCGGGGACACGGAGAGGGGACCCGCTGCCCCGGTGACACCCCGCTGCCCCGGGACACGCTGCCCACCTGGGCCAGCCGGCCGTGGCGCGGGGGCTGCGTGCCGGCGTGGTTCACCGTCCATGGCCCCAGGGACTGGCTGGCGTAGAAGTCCATGGGGTAAGGCTGCTGCCACTCCACGTCCCGGAGAGCCACGGCGGCCTGCGGAGGGGACAAGGATCTGAGTTCCCGAGCTGTGCCGGCGTGGGGGGAACCAGCAGCGCTGGGAGAAGTCCCAGCGTGGCGGCTTGGTGTGCCGAGCAGGACGCTGCCGGAGGGAAGCTCGTGGTACCGGGATTCCCGCTGGTTTTACAAGAGATCGGAAATCCCAGTGGCACACCCAGACCGCACAGGGGGCTCAGACAGGCAGAGAAGGGATGCTGCCCGGCTGCAGGGACGGCCCCGTCCGGGTGGCTCGCAGCACCGCAGCTCTGCGGGAGGCTCTGGCATGTCACCCCGTGCCAGGGCTGGTCCCCCCAAAACAGGAGGGGAGTGCTCACCTCATAGGGTGTCAGTAGTGGCTTGCTGAAGGCTTCTCCCCAGTCGATGGAGAGCCGGGGACAGGCTACCTGCACCCATCTGGAAGAGAAACCCAGGGCAAGAGATGGGGACGTGCATTTTGGGAAGAACAAGCAGCAATGAAGCCCCGCAGCAACCCCCCCAGCAGGAAGCGGAGCGGGCAGGGAGCGAGGTCCCTACAGTGCCGGAGCCACCCTGCCAAGGACAGCCACGTCCCCTCCCCGTGGGCACAGCACGCGCAAGGGTGCACAGTGCCAGCCCGGGTGATACAGGACAGACGTGACAGGGATGGCTTCCAGTGGGAACTGGAGGCCTGGACAGGGATGGGGACCCTAGCGTGGGGGGCCGGAGGGGGGTCAGCAGCACTCACGTGTCCACGTCAGGGAAGAGCCGCAGCTTGCTGGGGAAGATCTCGGACAGCAGCACCCGCACGAAGGGCCGGCCCAGGGCGCGGAGACGTGACTCCAGGTGCTGCAGGGCAAAAGGCACGCGGGGAAGGTGGGGAGCCCAGACAGGTGCCCCCAACAAGCCCACCAAGCCCTGCCCACAGCCCCTTCTTGGCCACCAGACCCCCTGTGGGCCCCAGCTCTGCCCCACGGCCACGTCCCCTTGGCAGTCATGGGTCAGGCACAGTGATGTGGACCGTGGCCATGGCTCCGGCTTGTGCCCAGCTCTCCCTAGCACGTGTCTCAGCCTAATGAAGTAATTACTGCTCAATGACAACAATCTGTTCTCGTTAGCGGCTGCCTTCCCTGGGATGCCTGCCTGCCACGGGCTGGCTGCGGTCAGAGGCTGCAGGAGGAAGAGAGGGGCCCAGGAGGGCCCAGGGATGTCCTTGTCCTTGTCCCCCACTCCCTGGGCCACAGCGTGACAGTGGCTGCCAGGACCTCGCCACCCTGCTCTGCCTGCTGGTGCCTGTGCTGCCCCAAATCTCACCCGCGGCTCCCCAAAAATTTCTAGGGGTGAGCGGGGCTGCTGTGCTCAGGGCATCCCGTTCCCGTGGGGCAGGACACCACAGTCCTGCTCCCTTCGCCAGCTCTGGGGTGAAGAAAGTGCCAGCGCAGCTGC
Source organism: Aramus guarauna (assembly GCA_013400195.1). NCBI lineage: Eukaryota > Metazoa > Chordata > Aves > Gruiformes > Aramidae > Aramus > Aramus guarauna. Next base: position 134,863 of record VXBL01003917.1, read on the forward strand.
TGAGCAGGGATTGTGAACCTGATCGGAAGTTCATCCAATTAAAACAAACCCAGGGAATTAATTGCCCAGCCGCCTGCACGGGGGGGCCTCCGAGGCTGGCCAGCTCTCCTCAGTGAGGGGCAGGTTTAATGAGCCCTTGTCCAACCTCCCTCATCTGCTGCTAATTGCCCTGCCCGCTCAGCTCGGGGGCACGCAGACCCCGGCCAGCGGCAACCCACGGGCTGTCAGCGGTGCCGGGTCCACCCTCACCCTGGCAGCGAGGCCACTGTGCCGATGGTGCCATCGCTCACCGGTCCTTCCCCCTGCCCAGGAGCAGTGCCCGGTGCCCAGGCGGGGGGCCATGGGGAGGGGGCCGGTACCTGCAGAATGCCGAGGGAGCCCTGGCGCCCCAACGTGCCCAAGATGAGGCCCCAGCAGCGGGCACCAGCGGCGATGCGGATGGCATCCTGCCGAGCGTGGCGCATGCGCTCGTGGCCGTAGTGCTCCTGGGAGAAGACCTTGCTGTAGGGATCGTACCTGCAAAGCAGAGAGGGGCTCACACGCACCCTGTCACCTGCCCACACCTCATCACCCTGCTCCCCCAAATAATGCCCCTCCTTCGTTAGCACTGATTGCCTCCCATAGCATCTCTCCCGCCCAGCCCATGTAGGGCTCAGTTGGCTCGTTAGGGCACAGAGAGGGGACAAGGATGGGGCTAAGGTGGGTGTCCCACCACAGCCCCCCCAACACCCAGCACAGCCTAGGCCGCATGCTTGGTTCCACGCTCGGCTCCCCACCCCGTCCCGGCTCATCAATTATGAAGAAATCTTTGATTTGTTGCTTTGTTTGACGAGGAGAATTTTAATCAAATCCCACTCGGGTTTCAGCAGCTTCCCCAGTGCCATAAACCTGACGCGCGCCTCCCGTTAGTAACAAACGACCTACTAAGAAATTCAGATTTCGCCAAATGGGCCCAGCCTTTCGCTCTTGATATTTCATCTGCTTTCAGCGGCCTCATCATTGCGCTTTATGGCCTCTGCCTCCAGCAGCCGGGCTTTAATGGCTGCACCTCCACGAGCTTTCACAGGTACTTGTCAAAATGTTTATATTCAGCCGGAGTAAATGGCTGGCGTTCGTCTCCCCGCCGCACCTCTTCACCCACCCCGCGGCCCCTCGCCTGCCTGTGCCCGCTGCAGGCAGCTGCCTGCCCAGCCCTGGGGTGGGGGGGATGCGCAGTGGGGACAGCTGGTCCCCAGCGTGCTGGGGGAGCTGAGGTGCTCCTCACCATGGGGTTGTTGGGGACCAGAGTGGGTGTCCACGGGCTGCCCGTACTTACAGGCAGGTATCCCCAGGTTGCCCGTACCTGTAGGCAGGTATCCCCGGGTTGGCGATCATGATGGACTCCAGGTGGAAGCGCCCGTCACCCAAATACCTGCCAAAAAGGGAGGGAGAGCTATAGCACATGGCAGACAGCAGTGCCCGACGGTTTTCCAAGCTGCGCTGTGCAGAGATACCGGGAGCCTGAGCTTCTGTGCCAGGACCCTGAGTTTCCGTGCCAGGACCTGGCGGCAGCTGGCACAGCTGGGAGTCCCCACCCCTGCGCAGCCCCCCCGGCACGCCACGGAGGGAGAGGTGGCCATGCTTGGGGTGAGGAGGGATGCCCATGCTGGCGTGGGGTGGCTGGGAGCTGCTCCATCTCAACGGCTGGTTCTAGACGTTGCTGCTTCCATTTCTAATCGGATTTCAAGTCAGCAATTACATTTCAAAGCCTTTCATTCAGCTGCCCTAATGGAGTGAGGGCTTGGTAAATGAATTCAGACGTAAAACTTGACTAGATTTTGCCCTTAATTGGAGAATGACATTTTGGGAGATCAAAGCTAATTTGTCTGCAAAAGTTAGCCCCAGAGATGGGCGAAAGAAGAAAATAATAACGCGGGGAGGAAGCAGGTACGCCGGCTGTGTGCACCTGTGCGGGCAGCTGGCTGGTACCGCACCGTGGCTCCTCCGGCGGCAGGAAGGACCAACTCTCGCGATGTGATGCCAGCCCAGCTGCCCCTGCCTGCTCCCAATGCCCTTGGGGAGAGATGGAAAGCAGCAGCTCTTCCCCTGGCCCCGGTGTGGCTCAGGGTGAAGCTGGAGCCCCCACTGACCCCCTGTCCTGGCAATCGCGAGCCTGGCTCCCCGCATGGCCGTGCTTGGAACGGTGCTGGTGCCGTTGGCTCCCGTCAGGGTGGGTGAGAAAGGGCTCGTCGGGGCCCAAACCCACACCCAGGCTCCCCAGTTCCCCCCAAGGGTGGGGTCCTTGTATTTATTTATTCTGCAGCGCACTGTATTCACAGTACATTAAGCATTTCCATTACCTAAAATAATTAGGTGATAGGAAGCGAAGTGCTCCCTCTAATTTGCTGTCCTTAAATAAAATTAATGTTGCTGTGATGTTGGGCCCCGGCCATTTGTCTTTTCCAATTATCCACCCGCCCTTCCATCTATTATCTATTCTGATATACGACTCAATTATTTCCTCTGTGCTACGAGCACACACCACTCTGAGCAGCGTGGGGAGCTGAAGGGGACCTGTCCCAGCCTGTGGACATCCCCCCTCCATTCCCCAGAACCACCCCCAGTTGGGCAGGGGGTACAGGCAGGGCAGGCAGCCTGGACCAGGCAGGAGGGTCCTGAAGGACCCCGGCACTTACACGATGGCGTCTGTGTCCTGGGTGAGCCGGGGCGACGTGCAGCCCAGTATCTCCCCTGGGGACAGCGGCTTGCACTGGGGCACACACACCTTGTACTGGGAGCGCAGCTCCTGTGATGCTGCCTGTGGGGGAGACACGGGGTCAGCGGGGACAGACTGTGGCACGGAACGTGGCCAAGGCCGGTGGTCTCCGGCACTGCTGGGGACCCCTGGGGACACCCCGGCCCCGGCAGTCCCGGCTCCATGGGACACCGGTGGCAATGGCTGTGCTGTTGTGCCCCAGCACAGCGGTAGCAGAAGGGAGCTGGTCTGCTCGGGCGGCACCATCACAGAGGGCAACGGCTCCGCACAGCCGAGATGCTCAGCAAGGCTCAGCCAACGTATCAATTAAAAGACAAGGGAAAATGCTTAACGCTTCGATAGCCCCGTGTTTAGACAGACATGGCTCAAGAGGCCCATTCATCTCCTCCCGTGCTGCCCAGCCGGCCGTTCAGGGGCAGACAGACAAAACCGCCGGAGCTTCCCGGGCCGCTGCCAGCACTGCATCAAAATGCCAAGTGCTCCACCGCCTGCCCTGACATTTACAGAGCAGCTCCCCGGGGGAGCCAGGGAGGGGTGCCGCCATGAAACATTGATCAGAGTTATTATAAAGTACTTGATCAACATTACGGCAACAGCATATTATCACAGCAACTTGTCAGAGGGGAACCATCATCACCAGCACCCCAGGGCAGCCGCTCCAGCCCCGGAGCCAGGTCAGGGAGGGACTGAGCTGTGGCCAAGGCTGGGGGTGGGGGGGTCACAAGTCCCGTCCCGCACCCCACACTGCCAGGGGTTCCCATCTCACCTGCACTGTGGAGACGAACTGGATGGTGCTGACAAGGGCCAGGGAGGAGCCTGCTGCGAAGTTGAAGCGAATGGTCTCAAGGAAATGGGACGTGTCGATCTTTATGTCCACAAACACGTAGAGCATCTTCAGCCCCTGCGTGGCGTCGATGGGAACTGGTGAGAGGAAGAGAGAGGGCGTGAGTGCAGGGTACACCCAGCGTTCTGGCGAACGCCCAAATGCTGCCACACGCAGTTGGGGGATAAAGCGTGTCGGCAGGGCTCCCTGCACCCCAACCGCCCCGGTGCAGCCAGGCCAGGGTGGGCTGTGCCACCCCTCTGCCAGCGCTGGCACCCCGGGCAGGGGGTGCAGATGGGAGCCGCGGAGAGCACCCGCTCATTTCTCTCCAGATAATGGCAGCCTGGGGAATCAATGAACACAAATCTAATTACCCCCGGTGCTAAGAAGCCTGTGTCACCACGATTAAGTGAATAATTAAAGTACACAGAGTCCACATCGATCCACAGCTCCGCGTTCACTTCCCATTTTGGTGCTCTTCACCTGATCACAATTAAGTGCAAATTACTGCCTCCCGTGGGGCACGTGGGACTGGGAGGAAGAGGGCAAGTGCCTGTGTGCTGTGAGGGGACGTGCCCCGCCATCGGCCATGGGGCTCCCCGCAAAGACAGCTGCACCAAGCCAGTGCCAGGAGCACCATGAGCAGCCTCAAAGGAGCCCAGCACCCTCTCAGCACCCTGTGGGCACCCCAGGGTGCCTGTGACCCATCCAGCCCGGTGCAGGCAAGGATCACATGGCCACGGGCAGCAGATTGTAGCTGGGCTGGTGACAGGCAGCCTGGCAGCACCTGCCTGTCCCTGCAGGGAGCTGCTCCAGAAGACGTGACTCCTGTCCCCCGGAGCAGCCTGGCTCTCACACAAGCGTGCTCCCAAGCACCGCTGGATGCGGCCCCTTCCTCCACTTCCCCCTGTTCATTCATGTAACAGCAGGCTACAAACCAGGGGTTTTATACTCCCTGCTCCAGTGGTGCTCATAACCCTCCTTCCGTAACAAAGCACCTAGCACAGATATTTATCACCGTGAATGCTCACGCCGACATGGCTTTCTGGATAGAGTTCTCAACTGGGGAGTCAGTATTTCATACGGAGCCTGATGCAATTCTTCAAACCCATTTATACGGCCCCATAAACGTCCAGGACAGCTGCTGGGTGTTGGGAGCACAGCAGCGGCAGGGATGCGCGCGCCTGCCGCTTGCTACAACAATTCTGCTGATCCACCTTAAAACCCAGAGCGTCTTATTGTTATTTTTGGGCTGATTCCATCCTGGGTGGACTTCAAAGTTAGCAGCATCTGGGACAGCAGCGCAGTTTCCATGGCAACTGGATCCAGAGTACCGTCCGCCTGGGGAGCACACAGCCTCCTCCTCCCTTCCCCGCCCAGCCTGTGCTGCACCCGCAAAGCTGCCTTCCCTGGCCCCGCACTGGTCCCCAGGCGAGCAGGACCCTCAGGCCATCGCTCCCCTCCGTTGTTGCTCCCGACTTCCCCCCAAAGCTCACAGCTGCAGAGTGGGGGGGCCAGAGCAGCCCCATCTTCTTCGGTGGCTCCCGGGTGAGCAGGGTCTTGCCAAGCCACAGACTTGTCACTCTGCTCTGGAGCACAGGGTTGTAATTTGGGTGCTGTGGCAGCGCATGGCCGAGCAGGACAAGCACGCCTTGCTGCCCCCCAAATCCTGCCCGCAGGCAGCCACCCAGCCAGCCTGGCCCTGTCCAAAGCTGCCAGCCGAGGCTGAAGAACAGAAATCCTTTTGGGAAGGGATTAGCCCTTGGCACTAAACCTCTGAGCTGGCATTGCGCGGGGCGGGGAGCCATTCGGCACAGCACGGTGGTGGTGCAGCCTCCGCGGTCCCACACGCGGCCGCCTCAGCAGCACCCCGGGGCTGAGCGTCACCTACTCAGGCAGCTGTGTCCGTAGTGCACCAAGAAGTCAGCGCCCAAGGCCCGGGCCGTGTAGTCGTCCACGCAGCATGCGCCGTAGGTCACGTCACCCATCACCACCGCCTCCGCATCTGTGAACCTGGGGGGAGGCACAATGGTGGTCACAGCTGGCTGCTGTCACTGCAGCCCACATCCTGCCCCCCAGCTCTGTGGCACGCCACTACTGGGGGACCTCGTGCTGCCGTCGAGCCCCTTGCCACGCGCCAAAGAGGATGAGCACTGGCTACTCTCCGAGATGTCAACATGATTAAGCTGGAGAGCGGTAATCCGCCTCTTCAATTGGGTAAAGCTGTTTGCAATTCAGCGGATTATCCGCTCATCAAACAATACGCTGCCAGCTTCCTAATGCTCCAGCGGGGAGAGGAGAAGAGGGAGACCCAGTGCAGCGTGGTGCCGTCGCTCCTGCCAGCCGGCCCTCGGGACCAGAGCCGCCAGAACGCGCAGAACAGCCACCCTGGTATCCCCAGCTGTGCCAGCCAGGCTGGCCGAGCCACTGTCCCCCCGTGCCCGGGCACCAAGAGAGCACCCCAGCCCGCACCCAGCTGCGCCACCCACGGGTGCCAGTTTGGCCGAGCTGGGTGTGCTCCAGGAGCAGCTGGTGCTTAGGTGGCACTTGGCGAGGAAAAGCACGGAGGGAATTCTGCTGATGTCCCCCATCCCTGCTCCGGCATCCCGGCGCTCCGGCCCAAGCCCACCCAGCACCCACGAACCAGCGGAGGGGCACACACCGGCACCGCGTGGCAAAGCCGGGGCTCTGACATGATTTAAAGGCACCACCTTTCTGGGTATTTTACTGCACCGTTTTGGGGGATTATTAGCTTGGCTGCCTTCCCGGGGAATGAAAGCAGGTATCGCGATGACAAAGCCCTGCGCCTGGAGGGGCTGCTTAAACCCGATGCTAATTCCTATTTACCCCGAGGATGCACCCAGGGGTGGAGCTCGGTGCCAGTGGGGTCTCCCTGCTGCTGCCACAGGGCTGTGGTGGAGGGGCCGGGGGAGGCAGGCACCCCACCACAGCATCACCCCCCACCGGCACCCAGTGCTGGCTGGAGGCCAGGGTCCCGCGCGCTCCCCCCCGAGCGCCAGGCAGGGAGCGTTACGTCGGCGGCAAGAATAGAAATGGTGGGCAGAGCTGGGCAGATGGCAGAAGGTGGAGAAATGGCGGAGCGTGCTGAATATTAACAGCTCCGGCCCATCCGTCAGCGCCCAGGGAGGGGGACAGGGGAGCGGCTCTGCCGGAGCATCCTTGGAGAGGGGGTAAAGCCATCACCACCTCCTGCATCCAGTCCAGGCATCGCCTGCTCCCTGAAGTGTCCCACAGGTTGGGGACGTGGTTTGGGACCGTCAGAAGATGGACCAGATCCTTGCCAGCACCCAAATCCTGCAGTTCCTCACCGCCAGCGTGGCCTGGACAGGAGGACAGCTCCT
>VXBL01003920.1:0-86611 GCA_013400195.1 Aramus guarauna
TGCCCACCTCTCAAGCCTGTAAAATACACATGCTTCTTACAGGTTGGTGAGAATGTTGTGGATACATGAACTAGTTAGTAAGCCAAGGTTAGGAAAAAAAAAAAAAATCAACTACACTTTGCTCTTGGTTCAAGCGATTGGTGGAGAGTCTTGTTTTCAGACTTTACCAGACAGTGATAAGAAATAAAAGTTGGCAAGTGCTAGCCTCTTGGTAGGTTATGTGAAATGTGTGGCTGGTCTCAATCCCTGCTGTTGGAGAAATGGCAGTCTCACTAGAGACACTTCTAAGGGTGGACAAATATCAGTTCAAATTATGTTTTATAGCTGTTTGATCCTAAAACAATGTAGATGAATTCTGGGAAAATATGAAGCACGAGTGATCTCAGAGTTTCAAGCAGACCCTTGAGAGTTCTCCAGACTTCATAGCCCTGTGGTTCCTGGTCCCCATGCCCCCGCCACAGCATTTGGTGCACCCTGTTTTGCTATCTGTTTCTTGAAGAAGTGCTCTATGCTGTGGAATTGCTTTGTCATGGCACTTCAGCACCAAAGACACAAGTTTAAACATTCATAAGCTATTTTTTTGTACTAATAATAGATCTTTATATCTCTGTGTGAAGAGACTGTCTCCTTCTTGAGTCAGACACTGGGCTGTTGGTTTGTTTTCTGACAGTGAAGTGCAATGAAAACTCTTGTCCCTTTTGAAGTTAGCTGGTGAGAGACCCTCCAGCTTCCCAGAAGGTCCCTCTAGACTGATTACATAAACTATTTATTACTTGGGAGAAAGTGTGATAGAGATTTGGACTTTTTTTTTTTTTTTAAAGTGTTTGTATTAGAAACATCTCCATTACTATCTATATAAACAAAATTCTTCAGTGGGAAAGTGGGGGAAAACCAGTCCTTTTTGGTTAAGTAACATGCTGCACAGAGGGGCTTTTAGTGATCCGACAGGCAGCATGCCCAGATGATGGGAGAGCTGCAGGGGGAACTGGAGGAGCAGGAGGCAGTGGAATGTGTGTGGAGGGGGGGGATGAGGAGCAGGGTGGTAGCAGGACCTGATGGGTGCTGGAGAGGATGATGACCAGTCACCTGGACTTGAAGAAAGGCCATTGTCAGGACCTGTGAGACAGCTGGTGAGATGCAGAGATGGGCACAATTAATATTTAACAACACAAACTCAGCTCAGTTTGTGCTAGCCATGACATCGCTCCTGCCAACAGCATCTGTACTGTTCCAGAAATGTGTCCCAACTTCCTCAGCCAAGATGAGCAAGGCTCAGCAGAGAAGAGGTGCAACAATGAGACACTGGCTTCTCTGGGAAGGAGGAAAGTGACATGATGGTACCAGTAATTCCCAGCTCCTGTGGGAGTGGGTCAGCCTTTGGGCAGTTCACAGAGGGAAGCTAAGGAGAGGGCAAAGAGTGGGGAAAAAACCTGCTGCTGGTGAGCGGGCAGGAGAAGCAGCTTGTTTTGGGGTCACACTAGAATGAGATACCAAGGAGGGCCAGAGAGGAGGATTGTACATAGATGTTAATCATAATATTATATGTGTTGTGACCATAATAATAATAATATTTTAATCATAACATGGTATGTGTTGTGAACACTGAACTTCTTCCTCCCATACCGATGAATACCTTTTTTTCTCAATGCTGTACACTTCAGACAAAATGAGAACATTTTTACATCCCAAAAGTAGAAGTGAAAGGGATGGAGGGGAGGACTTGGGAGAAATAATATATGAAATCAGAGCAAAGTTCTAGGGTCAGAATTAGTGAGATGCATTCTAGGAAAACATTAGAAGCCCAAATCAGCTGAAATGTAGTTACTAGGATAGGAATTAAGTTAAATTATCTCCTCCTAATAAGCCGAGTACTGAAGCATCCCCTGTGGCTTTTTTTTTTTTTTTCTACAATAGAATCAGAAAGAGATCAAAGTTACATCATCATCATCAACAAATTTTCCTTAAGCCTTAAGATTACTGCTTCTTTTGGTGAAATGTTTGAAAGCAGGGACAGAACTGTTGTAACAATTTTGAAGACCCCTTTTAGCTGCACTGGTGAGGACAATGCATTTGGATAAAGTGCAGGAAAGCTGTCTGCTGACTTCTATTATTCCTTTCCTAGGATCAAAAAAAAAAAAGAGCATCCTAGGAAAGCTTTCATTTGGGAAACTCTCACAGCATAAAATCCTGCATAAAATAAATCTTAAATAGGGACATTGTAGCTATTAGAGTGCTGTGTAATCAGGTGGCAGTCCAGGATGGACACCTCGCTTTGTGTACAGTGCTGTTTTATACATGAAGCCATCTCATAAGATAGATGTGTCCATTAATTAAGGTCTCATGTACAGCCTAGTAGTAATGAGGGAATATGATGAAAAGAAATGGAAAAGGAAAGAGCTTTATTTACCATGCTGAGAAGCCTTTATCATATGGAAATGATCAGAATTTAAATTTTTATCATCTGTCATAATTTGCTGCTGCATTAATTAAAATAACACCAAGGACATGTACAGTGAGTCTGGCTAGATGCGTTTCATGCCCTTAATGACTGTCAGATGGGAAGGCAAGGGCTACAGAGAGGGCAGGACTGCGGGAAGATCCGGAGGGAGATGGTGCCAGATGGCCAGGCTCATTTTATTAATTTAGATCTCCATTATGGCTTCTCTTTTCTTCATTTCTCCAAAGGATGAGTTAGTTTAATGGGAATCATTTCACAGCCACAGTATGCCGTGTTTAACTCTTCGGAGCCCATAGAACTGCAGCAAAGTGTGTGTGTGTGTCAGTCGTGTGTCCCACTGGCCGGCCAGCTTTGCGAGACCCCAGCTCCAGCCGAGGTGCTTAGCCCACAGCAGCCCTCCCTCAGGTAATTCATTGAATCCCTCTTAGCAGGTGCTTCCTACCATGGTGTCCTGACTCGTAGCATACCAGTGCAGCCAGGTGCTGTCCTGAACTGGTTCCAGCCTCTGATCGCCGCAGCAAAGCAGCGCCAAGGCGGTGTTTTGAGCCATCATCTGTCCAGGCTGCTGGGCTTCACCGTGTATTTTGGGCTGATCTCTTACAGCTGCAAAAGCTTCATGTTACTAACAAGTAGCCTCAGTCATCTTCCTCCAGCTCTTGGATGCCTAGACACCCAGAAAGCATAGCAAAGTACTGAGGAAAGTGAATTTAAAAGATTTATTAATTTTTTTTTTCATCGGTTTTCTCTCGCCTCGGGTGTGCTCAATTACGAGGTATCTGCCGCCTCCCTGTGGCTGTTGCAAAAAGCTGCACACAACTGGGAGTAATTTAGATGCTATATACATTCAGAGGTTGAGATTAAAAAAAAGGAATATCATCTTCTGAAAAATCAATTTGGCACAATTGAAACCCAGAAACTGCTGAGGTGTTTGCATGAAGACCAGGGCTTTTTGATTTCTTTCCTTTCTGTGTCCGCTGTGATAACAAAGGAGCTTTAATTTGTCAGGTCTTCTGCATTACCAGTGGTTATTGGATAACAGTAGCAACAAAATGAGCTTGTCTTCTATGATTCAATGAAAAAACCACCAAACTTATGAAGAATTCCTATTTCCCAAATCCTCTGTAAAAAGCCTGGTCATTAATTCACTTTATGAGTTGTTTCAGAAATCTGTATCACACTTAAGTCATTCTTGGATTCCAGTAAAGCAGCTATACTAATTCTGATCACAACCATATAACTGGAACAAATAGCAAGATGCATTTCTATGATGAATTTAGTGACTCATGCAGGAAAAAATATGAATTCATCCCAAAAATCTGTAGTACGTGCCATGATAAGAAAAAAACCAAACCAGCTGAAAATAATGTGCCACGCACAGGATGAAATCTTGCACTGTAGCACAGGAAATAAAGCATAACACTTTCAAGATTCTGAATTAGATACTTGGACTTTTGAGCATCTGTGTCAATAATTTCCAGAATCTCTCGTATTGAGATTCATATTTTTTCCCAAAGTATGTGACCTCGTACTGTTTGCAGGTCCATCCCCAAGAAGCTCATAAGTGTAGGAAAACCTCATTTTGTCAGCCTGAGGCTGACGGTAAAATAACTTTTGATATAGCAAAGTAATTTATGCTGTCACCTCCACTGGGTCTACAACATTCAGTTCTGTGCTACTGACAAAGCTCGAGCTTTGCTGAGGAGAAAATGAAGACAAGAGGTAGGGATGCCTGGGAGCCATCAGTCTGTGAGGTGATGATGAAATAAGAGATCTTATGTAGTCATTGAGCATTGGCAAGTGAGATGCAAGAGAAACAGAGTGGTGAACTGTTGCTTATTCCATTGAGCACTCACTTAACACATGTTGCCTGTGGAAAGGTGGGGCTAGCCACTGGCCTGTGCATGGCTGAGAGCACATCAAATTTGCACACCCCTTTGCTTTACTCTTTTTATCCCCTCCTCGGTCACCATTTAGTGAGCGAGGGTCCTTCATGCTCTTGAGAGCATCACAAACAGGTTTGCTTGCCGTGCTTTTTGTTACAAATGATGAAAGTGAAAACCAAACTCGTGCATCTATGGGAAGCTCACATGCTGTATGGTAGCATGGGAATGGCACTCTGCAGGTTGGCATAGAGATCACTAGGTTGGTGGAACATATATTCTGCTTCAGATTATTCTGAAGTCTTTCATGTATGCATATATTAAAGATTAGGTGAAATATCTAATAAAATATTACATGAGATTAGATAAAATCTCAAGACCAATCTGAATTTGTCAGGCTATTAAAGTTAAGTCTCTGGGCATGGTGAATATACATTTTTTGAGAAAGATGCACAAAATTTAGAGGCATGAATTTGACAAGGATTGCAAATTTCAAGTGTTTTTTGCAGAGCTTATCCAGACTTTTGGAGCTTTGTTGTCACTTTAGATCTTCTGAAAGCTCCCAACTTTCCTTGCTAGGTTGACAGCAAGTAAATATTCCCTAGCAGTCCAAAATTGCCTGGGTATGTTCCAGTCATTTTGTTACAATAATTTTACAAATGCTTTTTATCCTACCTTTACCCAGTGCTTGAGTTCTGTGTTCTCACTGCTTCTATTTTACTCTCTTTCCCTCAGTACATTTTGTCTTAATATTTAATATTGTACCAGGACTAGAGAGAATCAGCTTGTGCTGAGAGCGAATGAAGTAGACTTTGAAAATTATATGACATAAAAAATCGTATAAAAATATATTGAATGATCTATTTTGTGATGTGAGTACATTGTACCAGTAATATCATTCCCAGTATCTTCCTAAGCAGCTTTCAAAACCATTTTTTGATTTCTTTGGGTTTTGAATTGCTGCTAAAATAATGAAAATGGATGGAGCTGATGATGAATCACCGTGACAATGTTTACTATCAACGGGGATTTTTGCCAGAGTGTTTTTAATCAGCAACAGGGTCCCAATGGCACTGGCCCACTTAGACCTGCAGATTAAAATAAAATAAAATAAAATATTTTTTTTTACTAATTTCCTTTATTTGTACTGATGTTGCAAGAACTTAAATTAAAGCTTCTATTAAGAGTAATAAATTCATCTGTTTCAAAGCTCTGTGGTTAGATGGCAGGCAAACAGGCTAAGAGCTCGCTTGGGTTTCTCTGCATAGTCCATGGGCTGACGTATCTCCGAGGGGGGAAAAGGCAAAGGGAGTCCCTTGAGGCACCTCATTGCAGTGCCAGTGTTTCAGTGCCCAGGAGCACTTCCTCCCACACCAAACACCAAGTAGTCAGCAGAGGTAGGTGCCTCCAGATGACCTTTTAGAGAATGTGTGTGAAACAAGAATTACTCAAGTCTTATTGGCCTTACATAGACACGCAGCTTTCTGTTGAGGGAGCCTAGGGAGCCCATGTTATAGGTTCAAATTAAGCAATGTGGATATTTCTGTAGCTGTGAAATGAAAGTCCATGGAAAATTTGTTTTCTCAGAAAGAGCTAAACCTGACTTTGCACATCAGTATCAAAACTCTTATGGATGTAGTTTGGACCAGACTTTACCTTAGAAGAAGGAAATGAAACAAAACCAAAGCAAGTGCAGAATCAGAAACAATATTTAATAGTTCTCGCACCAAAAATCAATAAAGGTCTGGTAAGTGAGAGTCTACTCTCAAGCCTTTATCCTGCATGTTGGGACTTCATTGCTGATTGCATGAGACACTGGACTACTAGCCAGTCTGCAGTCAGCCCTGCAGGTATGTTACCTCCTGATTCTGAGGAATTTGGGTCAATTCAAAATTTGTTGCTTGGAACTGTCATCAGTTATGTTTGCAAAAGCAATTTCAGATGGCAAGATAAAATAAGCACCAGATGTCAAAGTCATAACTCAGGAAATCTTTTTCTCAGGTTGTATACTTCAGTGGCACAAATAATTACACAATAACTACTACTATTTGTCATGTAATATATGGAGCATGACCAGAAGGTATATTAATGTCTGGCATCTTTCCTTTCAGGATGATTTTCTGTATAGTGTCTCCGTTTTAAGTGGAATCCTCTGCACGGTCTTGGCAGTAATCAAATTTATGCTGGGAAAGGTCCTTACAAGCAGAGCACTGATAACTGATGGTGAGTGTGAAGTTCATCCTGTTGCGTTTATAGACTCTTCCAGGGAATGCTGTAGATATGGAGGATACGTGTGACCCCTGCACCGTGACAATTGTGAAAGAGTATTGAAATAAAAAGGCCACTGGGAAATAGGGAAGAAAAAATCCCAAACTCTAATCTGTGGTACCACTAGCCTCTTACATAGATACCTTAGCTGAAATGGGTTTGTCAAACAGTTAATGCGTGGGTAGTAAGCAATAATAGAGAGTTAGAGGTAGAGCATGTAATGAATTAGGTGTGTATTAGTCAGAGGTTACTACAGAGGAGGGAGATGACACCAATTTATATAGCTTTGGTTAAGTCACATCTATCCTCACTGCCTATGCCTGGCAAGCAATTTCATCCCTACAGTTAAAGCAAAGCAAGTCTGTTGCAGAAAATGCTGCACTGCCTTGAGCAGAACTCACAACCCTCATTCATACATACCCCCTGTAGACATAATTTGCCACCGCAGTGCTTTTCCTGCTGCTCAGTAGAGCTGGTGAAGCATCACATGAGCGCAACAAAGCCTTTGCCTGCCTGCAGCCCCACGCTCCTCTGGCCCTGCCAGAGTTTGTCACAAGGTGAATCTCATCCACCAGATCCTTAGCAGACCTCACTGCCACTACTGCGTTGGCTCAGGTGTGTAGCGCCTGGCTGCTCCTGGTTTTAAAGGTATGTTTAAAGGCGCAGTTTAAAAGTAGGTCTTGATATGGCTGTTACTGACAAGGCTCAAGCTTGTGAATCTTCACAAAGCCACAGGGATCTGCTCTGCAAACAAGTGAGGCCACAGCGATGGTAGAGATTTCACAGTGCCCTACAACTCTCCACCAGATTTTATCTGCAAGCACAGGACAGTTTGAAATGCTCTGCAAACATACACAGTAGGGTGCTAATGATTCATGGATTGTGGTACATAAATCATTGTACTCCACTAAAGATTTCACTTTAAGGAAATTCACTTTTCAGCTTACTCTAGGGATACATACAATTGTTTTATTTTAAGAAATTTAAACAAACTATATTTTTTTTTGGTGAAGTGTGATAACACATATTATGAGTATTTATATTTTAAATCGCCCTACTTATATAAACACTTCATAAGTATTTATATTTTAAACACAAAGTAAACAAAACAGGAATCAAAACAGCAGTGCAGGGGCTACAACTAAGCTACCGCCTCCCTGCATTTGTGATTCTCTTCCAAAAGACAACGCTGTTCAGTAATCTTACTCTTTGCTATGGACATTTTGAAACTAGAAGATCTCCAACCTGCAAAAAGGATCCTGGAAAGGATCCTCAGAACTACAGACCAGTGAGTCTGACTTCTGTCAGAATGTAAGCAAGACATGTCGAGTATTTGAGAACTCTGCCTAGGCAGGCAAACTAGTGATGCTCCCTTTAAAAAACCATGTAGCTTGTTTTAAGAACTGAGTAGTTTTTTCAGATAAAATACTAGCTGAAAAATTCCTGAATAGCTCTGAATTGGTCTCCTGTATGACACAGAAATCTCTTCCCCATAATTACATCCTTGTGCTAATTGTATTGCTTCTGAGCTGGAGATTGCTCATTTGATTAAAAAAATTAGGGAACAAAGTATACAATTACCTTGGTCTGTTTTTTATCTCTCCCTCTCCTCTCTCTCTCTCTTCTCCTCCAGAACTACATTAGAGAATGTAGGAGGCTGATCTTACTATGTGTGGTTAAATATCTTCTTTCACAAGATATATTTACATTTATACTTGATTTATTAACAACCAGGAGGAGACAATGTGATTCAGCACAGCAGCTGAGACAGATTTAGCACTCCCTTGCTTATCTTTTTTTAGTGCTTTCTGTTTCCTGCTAATTTACCTCCTGGGATCACTGGCTGTAGAGCAAAGAACTGTTTTGGGTAACAAGACCATACATTTTTCTTCCTGAAAAATAGGTTTATTTTCAAAACAGCAAATTCACTCTCAGACACGTCAATCTCTATTAATGATTTTTTTAAAGAGTAAATTTGTCTTGGAGTAGGGCTTGACAACATTCTCTCTTTAAAGCCTAAATGTATGAATCCTAAGGAGGCAAAATGTTACTTGTACATACAGCATTTTTATAGCAAAAGCTCATGGCCTTTTGGGATACTAAACCCAGCCATTTCCTACCTTGAATTTTGTGACATCTCCAGGGACAAATGCAGATACGTGACAGTTAGGTGATGTCAGCCAACTTTTCTGTAGGTTCTAGATACCTGTTTCCTTCCCAAATTGAGCCACCTGTTTTTCTCCTGTGCCAGCTTTATGCACAGAATGTGGTGGCTGGATAAATACCCACAGCCGTGACATGATTTCCTGCCACATCAGCAAAGAAAGGTTTGACTGAATGACAGTCAGGAAGAGAAAACAATTTCCTTTGTAAGTAGCTTTGAGATCATTTGGAACCATCAGCCAACGATGGCAAGAAAATGTGTTACTCCTGCCTTTTGCATATCATGCTGATGGATTCTGACTTAAGCTGGAGCAGAGGAAGTAATACTGATTTCAATTTATACTTAATATTCTTTATACTTAATATTCTTTATATACACACACACTCTATTTCATTGACATGTATTAGCAGTATAAGTTATATTGCCTGGGAATAGAAAAAGATCAGGATTCTTTTAGACTAGAGTGTTGACAGAGTAATTGTGTCTATATTAGTTTAACTATACTGGTATAATTAATCCAATAATCAGGCATTGACATGCAACACCTGCGCTACCAATTGTAGAATGCACTGCCACAGTCCAAAAAATCCCCAAGCCCCTTTTCCTTGCGGGACTGGAAGCCCGAAACCTTTGTATGCCGCATTCTGCCACAGACTTGCTAAGTACCACGTGCTTTTCCATGCCAGGGTTTGCTTTGCACTTAAGTACCTACTGACAGGGATCTGGTGAATCTGAAACAAAATATTAATGGTTTATACAAGTATTTCAGCTGTAGCAATACCTAGGAAAGCTCAATTTTTAGCTACATCTTTCAGAAAGACTGAATATGATTTAGGTAAGGACTGGCTGTGAGAGGTCTGGAGCAAAGGAGATGTTCAGGAATAACATGTCATGCATGGTGGTGTTGGCAGGCATGGGCAATGGGGAGAAAAACTGGCTACTGTAAGCAGCAGCTGACTAGAATTGACTCACCAAGCAATATAGAATATTTCAAGTTTGATTTTTCATTTGTTAATTAGGTGAAATAGTATATGTATCTACCAAATGAATACATTATCAGTGACATTTGTTTTTGTAGCAGCGATGTGTTTTGGGTTATTGAGAAAAAAATAAGAAAAAGGGAATTTGGAGAAACAATTAACACAAGGAATAACTTAAAAAAACCCCAAAGCCTAGTCAAACAAGAGTTGAAAGAAAATGGCATTAATTATTCTAAAAGCTGTGGGAGAATTTTGAAGGGACAATCATGGAGGCAAAGAGAAAGGGTCTAAAAAAAGAGAGAGGAATCTTAAGGGATGTTCATAAAAATTGTGAATAATAGATAGGATGCTTCTGTGATATGTCTAAGGCATAGAGGCATAAATGGAAAATATTCCTAGAATTATCCTGTTTGTCTTCCCTAGTGCATGCAGCAGTGTATGCAGCTCTAGGCTGTAGTGCCAAATACATGTAAATTAATATATGTCATGAAGTAAAAAGTTACAAGAGAAGGTCTTTGAAACATTACTGTGCAAAACCATTTTCCTTTTCACAAGCTCCTTGTGTATACTGGACTCCAGTTTGCTCTTTTTCAGAGCAAATGGAGAGCCTTTGGGTACCTTACGAAGTGGCCTTTGAAGTTCTCATTGAGGATGTTTGAGGTTATGAAGAAGTTCTTTGGAAGATAACTGGGTTACCGCAGTCATACGTAGGGCTGCAGCCAGCCAGCTGCTCTTTTACAACTCAAAGATATTTCACGATGATAAGCTACAAGAGAGATAAGTCCTTGAATGTCAGAGTCAACATGGAGGAGGTCCAGTATTTTGAAGGAATATTGCTGTTGGGAAAGTAAGTATGAAGAGGTGAAAGCCGTATGAAACAGCAGCTAGAATGAACTAAACAGAGACTGAAAAAATTGAGACTGACCAAATCAAGACATGCAGTCTGGGGAAATTAATATAAAGTTATTTAAAACAGACAGGACAAGTGACAGAGTTCTTAAACACAGGTCAGACACCAACTATTCCATGTGTGATTTGTTGAAATGAAGCGTGACAAAGACCTCTGGCTAATTGCATGTGAACAAATTGCATTGCTGCCTCCTTAATGCAGTGCAAGAGCACATAGGCACCTCTGAGTAACGTCTCCCAAGGGTCTGTGCCCTTTCTGGTGGCACTGGTATAATAATGCCTTGTCTCCCTACAGATTACCTCTTCATAGATGAGATGGTTAAAGCAAATTCCTTGAGAATTGGTGGTACTTTTTTTTAAAAAAAATTTTTTTTCCTCCCTTTTAGGTTTCAACTCTCTTGTAGGTGGAATAATGGGATTTTCCATCCTTCTTAGTGCAGAAGTTTTTAAACATAATTCTTCTGTCTGGTATCTGGATGGCAGTATAGGAGTTTTAATTGGACTTACAATATTTGCCTATGGAATCAAGTGAGTATATCTCCTGCTTGCAGGTGTTTCAGTGTGTACACCAGATGAGCTCTCTGTTTAATGTAATAAGCCATAGCTCTGGAAGGCTTCTGTAACTCCAGTAAAATCAGTCACTGGAATTTATTACAGTAGCTGCCAATACTGAAGCAGAGTGTGTGGAAAGGGGTAAAAGTTTGTGTGTCTCACATCAGTGGGAAAGAAGCCAGGATGTATAAAGAAATTGGAATAATTTTAGAAGACTTTTGTATACTTGAATTTGGAAATACAAGGCCTGAAATATTTGAAAAATAACCACAAATCCTGGATAAAATCGGTCCCTGTTGCTTTTATAGCACATTTCTAAGCACTGGGGTTTTTTTTTCCAAAGAAAGTCTAGGTTAAAGGTAAGGTCCCCTAGCAAGAATGATCTTGCTAGTGATTTCCATCCTAGCCCTCCCCTATAGCAACTTCTGAACTGAAGGTTATCCAGTCATTTTTCAAATGTTTCTATTGAATTTTAAGATGCTTTTTTGATTCACAACACCAGAAATAGAATAAAATCAAATGAAGCTCTGCCATGTGCTTCAATGCTGCCACAATTTCCCATGGCTGCATGGAATCTAACTAAGGATTTGTGTTTTATGCCCCTTTCTCCTACATGAGAAAGGGGAGATGTAGCATCTTGGTTAATTGGAATCGTGCCTGTTGAGAAGCAGACCTTGGCCAGGCTGCGGTAAGCTGTCATCTGGAAGTTGTGTGGGGTTTTTTTTTTTAAACTTGGAAAATTAAATTAACATTTTAATGGGGAATACTATTCTTGGAAAAATCACTACAATCACTATTTCCATTGTAAAACTAACTGGAAAACTGTAAAGGCAAATCCATGCAAAAGTATTTATTTAAGCATACCAAACAGCATCAGAAACTTTTTGTACAGCCACTGAAACTCATGCTACATACATGCCACAGTCTGCTCGACAGTGCGCTCAGCCAGTGTGTCACCAAGACACAGTGAAGGCTAATGAAGGCTAAAACTAAATTCTGTTTTTAACCCCATTTTACAGTTTATGCAACTACTACAACTCTCCTGTCCTGTTAGATACCTTCTTACAACAGTCCCTTTCCCACCAATCCCTCCATGGCTTCTCCAGCCAGAAGTGACTGCTGCCGTGCAGTTGAGGTTCTCAACGCAGCCATGTATCCAAGTTTCCTAAAGCAGAGCCCCTCTCCACACAGTTTGTTTTACATTCCCTTTTGGGCACAATTAATTGTGGGGCAGAATTTATTCTCATCAGGAGAAAGCAAGATAAGGCTGCTACTCCATCTGAGTTCTTTTGAATTCATCAAATAAATTAATATTTATAAATGAAGAGAACACCCCAGTTCCAGGGAGTTTCTGTGTCTCTGCAACAACAATCCTGTGCTTTCCTCTGCAGGTTGCTTATCGATATGATACCCCGTGTAAGGCAAACGCGCCATTATGAAATGTTTGAGTGAAGACCACACCCTCTCCGCTGTAAGGACTGTGAAACTACAGCATCGTACATTTTGGCAAGTGGTGCCACTGGTATTTTACTAAATATGCAGTTTGTTTCCCCGTGGTCTGTTTTTGTTGGAGTTTGTTTTAATGGGAAATCTCTCTGTAAAACTGGCATATGTGCACACTGCTTGCAATTCAGCGAAACAGCAGCATTTTTTTTTTTTTTCAAGTATGCTATTGATTCCTGTGACAATAGAAAACATGCGGTTTGCAGTTTTAACCCAGCTGCCATGTTGTATATTCCAGAGTGAAAGTGTTCTTAATGGTGTGATAAGCCTGTGGGTAAAGAAGTGCCAGTTTCAGATCTTGTTTTTCCCCTCACCCCGGCCTGTATTTTCCCGATCATGCTGTAACAGAAGTACAATCCTCGCTAACCTCTTCGGCTAACAGAGTATCCTAGGTAGAGTCTGGACACCAAGAGCTGTGTTGCTTAAAACACTTAAGTAGCTACTTCCTCCTCCCATTCAAATGGACGCACAGAAAGAGCAGGTACAAACCTTTCTGTGATCAGAGAGATACTTCATTTTAATCCTAAATTAACTGAAACTATACCTCTGGAATTTAAATTCTATTTTTTCTTAATGAGACACTGTTCATAGCTTTGCATGGACCAAACAAGCACACACAGTATTACTGTACAGACCAAAGCCAAAATGTTGTGCAAGGAAGAGGAGCTGCTTGAGGAATGGGATTTTTGTCTTCTATTAAACTATACGCAGATGTACCAGTGTGTGTGACTTTGTGGTTGCTCTGTAGTCTGACAATGGCACAGCAGTGGCTCAATCTGGTGGTGAGATACAGATCTATTTATTAGATATAGAGTGTCCTGTAAAGTGTTGCTCACCTTCCATCACACATCTTATATATTACTTAATAGAAGGTTAAATTAGTAAAGAATCTTGATGTATAATCAATAAAACTGGTATCTATTTTATACAGTATCTGTAAGTAACATTTGAAAACTATTTCCAGAATGTATCATAGAACAAAGTCTTCCTGTATAGCAGCCTATTAAACTGGATTCTCTGGCTATATCCACTTCCTCTTTCTTTTATATATTCCAGGTTGGTTTTCACAACACAGTGTCAGTATTGTTGCTTCTGTTTATTACAGGTGGAGACAAAATAGCCAGTCTGCTCTAGAATTTGAAATAGGACCACGGTAAGTAGTCAAGTAGCTAGAAATGCCATTTCTACATGACAATAGACTACATAAAGTGGAGTAGCAATTAGACTGGTCAGTGATTGATGTACAGTGCAGACACCATTTTTTTTTTTTTTTTTTAACTAGTGATGCCAAAACCGTATTTCCCATCATATGTCACTTGGCAAGTTCTCAGGCAGCTCCTTAAGGATCTTTAGAAAAAGCCAACTCCAAATGATAGACGTATAGGAACAGACCACCCAAAGGTTTCACTGACCTGACAGGGCCTATATGAGGTGCACAATATTGGAAAGGTGATGCTCAGTTCTGCTTGAAACAGGAAATGCTTTATGGCAAAATGAATTTTGTTCTGTTGCTGTAGTTTGCTTACACCTGTTTTGAAACAATTAAGTTTGTAGAAGGATTTGATGCAAACTTTACCATATTGTTGCTGTTGATGCTTGTGCCTTGCTGTCACAGGATGATGTTAGAGCTTGTCACGTCACTCGGCAGTAAGATGAAAGTAAGTACAATGCTCAACAGACAAAGGAGCTGCTTCATGAATGCATTCAGCAAGGACTCCAGACCATAAAGTATAGGAGTCATCACTGTACTCATCACAAGTGGATTTTTAAATATCAAATACCACCCTAAGACCCTTTATTCCCACACAAGTCCCTAATTTGTTGAACTTCTGCTTAGTCCTGATATTTTCCTGTTATGCTGCTTCTCTAACTCATTGTTCCATGAAGTGAGCTGTGGAACAGGTGTTTCCCAATGATTGACTAGCTTTAGCAACCATCTGCAGCCGCAGAATCATGGACTCAGAGCCTGAACACAGCTATACTAGACATGTCATGGGTTTGTTAGTTTTATTAGTACTGTTTACCCTCTTCTGCCTCTCCAGGGGCGTTATTACTTCTCCAGTCCCATTGCTGGTTGTTAGAACAACACTTGGGAACCAGTAGAAGTGCTGCTCCGCAGGGCTGTGCGTTCCAGCAGCCTGTTTGTAGCAGAGGCCAGCACCAACTGTCTCTGAAGTAAAGGGAGGAGGAGTAATTGGTTGTGGCAAGATACTAACTCCTGATGTAACCTTTGCAATGCAAAAGTCAGAGACCACTGAAAGGATGTAGGGCATTCAAACCGACACCTAGCTCAAACATTAAATCTGTTAAAATGCTGAGCATAAATAGGAGCACAGGACTACACAGATATGTTGATGCATGAAGAAAAGCTAACCACTGAGTAAAGGAAGTTTCACACTTCTTTCTGGAACTCCAGAATGCTCCTACAGGATGTTTGTAATTTCAGACTGCAGCTGTGTAGCCTTTGAAAAGGAGATGTGGTTAAACAAGTTAATCATACTTGTTTTTATCAGATTCATTTAAACCAATTGCAGAAACTTTTTGGTTACTACAGGTGCTTCAAAGCAGTTCTGAAATTAGCAGGTAAATACAAGAAAATAACTTGTGATACTTAAAAAGACCAGGAAATAACGATACTAAGAAATGAAAACAAATGCGTGCTGATGAAGCCAGCTAGCATCAGGGAGCCTTTGTGTGGTACATGACAATAGGAAAGAAAGTAACATCCAATTTATTGAGAGACTCTGCTCTAGCCAGCCACCCTCAGAAGTAACTTCCGGTGCTAGTTTGCTTTATTAAATGTCTGTGCCAGCTGCTTTTTACTAACTGTGAGGTAACAAGTGTGCTTCCAGCTAAGCTAAGAGAAGGTGGGCTTTTCAAAAGCTGATACAGCTCAAAAGCACTCGGACTCATCACCTGATACGTGCTGATGGATGTCGGATACATCACCAACATACCGCTTTGTTTAGGGATCACTGGCTCCAGAAGCACAACAGCATGGCCAGCTGCTCTTTGGTGTACACAGGACACAGGGAAGGAGCCTCAGTGTTCATCCAAGGGACAGCGCTGGCCAGCACAGAGACTGCAAAGTGATGCTTATTAGAGTCTGGCCAAACTCAGAACTGCAAATTAATCCCTGAGAGTGACTATGAATCTCAGCAGATGCTTTGACTTTGGCCATGTTGTTCAGCAGAGAAGGAAGCTACCACAAACTCTGAGTAGGATTACACCAGCTGTAGTCTTGAATCCGAAGCTGCGCCCCACATATACCAGGTAGCCATGTGTATTTTAATGGACAATGAGAGTGTTCCATTTCTAACTAAAAGCCAGATTTTTTGGAACTCAAGATTGTCATCAAGAAATCGCCAGACTAACATCCCTTGCTAATTTAGTCCCATTTCATTCCTAGCAATAGTAAGTAGCCGTAAGTAAGAACAATCCAACCACAGTGGAATAAATGTGCTCTCAAAAGACCTCAGCTGTAGGTATAGCTGCATCTGGGAACACACCACAGAGTTCCTCACTGCTAACGATGCCATTGGCATTGCTGCACTCCCAGCTGCCTGGGAAGAAGTGTAGACATTTCTGGTATCCCTTTCTGTGGGCCAGCTCACGGAGACACTCGGTCACTAGACAAATATTAAGCCTTAATAATACACAAAGCAGAAATGTTGGGTCCCAACCTGGCAATAGATTTTTCCCATTTTCCCAGTCAGTCAAATTTATACTCAAGAAATGCCTGTATTACCCCTTTTCTTTTGAAGTCTCTGAGATGTTTTAAACAGGCAGCCATGACAGCTGCTGCAGCTCCAGAGAAGGAAAGGCTGAAGCTGCCTGACCAGAGATTATCCCTGGGCCACATGGACTTGTGGAGACCTCCCAGCCGCAGCCTGCAAGCGGGAAAGTGTTCTGCTGTGCTCCCAGCACCTGTAATTTCTGACAACCGCTCCAAGACTCCGCTGCCCGCCCGTGTCAGGTGAGCTGCCACCAAGTGGTGCTGTGACAAAGCACAGCCCCGAGCTGTGCCTCCTTAGCGAGGAGCAGCCACAAAAACACATTCCTGCGGCCTGGCGCGTGGGTCCACATTACGCAATTGGAGAGCATAATTAAATCAAATAGCAGACAACCCGGGGATATTTCCCTCTCCTGTTCCTCCCACGTTTGGGAGCTGATGTTTTTCTTTCGGCCACAAGATGGGTATTTGAGGCAGCACTGAAGAGTTCTTCTCAGTGCAGCCGCTACAGCCCGCTCGCTGGGAGCACGCAAGAGCAGATCAGAGCCCCAGCGTGCAGGTCCAGCTGGGCCCAACACAGGCACCCACAAAACCATGCGGCTGGGGAAGGGCTGAAAGTACATTTTCTCCAAAGCCTGCACAGAAGGGCTACTCTCTTCTACATTAGTGCAGCAAGTAAGTAGCAAAACGGGCTGTTTCCTAATGCTGCTGCCACCACCACTGGCATGCTGCTGAACTCACCTTGTGCCACAGACCTTACAGGAGTGCCACCCTTCACCTCACCACAGAGCAAGGAGTGGAGGAAAGGTGACACCACTTGTAATATGGCCAAGTGACAAGAAATACCAACCTCCTTTCACGGCGGCTGGCCCAGCCCAGAGAATCCAAGCCTGCAGCAGGACCTTGGGCAAAGCACAGGGATTCTTCCCAGCCTCGGCAGCTGCGAGGGGTTCTGAGTGATTGAGCAGCTTTCACTTCAAAGATCCACTGTACCAAGTACTTACATTGCAAGCAACAGTTGTTACTTGCTCAAACACCAGAGGCTGGTACCCCAGTGCATTTTTCTTTACAGTGGTGTTACCATCTCAGCACTTCTGTCCAGCACTTTCCACTTTGCAGCTTCCCTCCTCCCCCCGTGCTCAGCAATGCATACAAGGCAGATGCCGTCAGCCAGCCAGCGCTCCTCTGGGGTCCTGCAGCAAGCCTCCTGGGAGAAAGCCCTCCGAGCCAAGGTCCACAAGACAAAGCAGGACATACACTGAGAAGTAACAGCTGGAGTCTGGTGCAAAGCAATAGTCAATTTTTTGGGAACAAAGAATTACTACCAGGATTTTTAGTTAAATAAAATCTCCATAATCAGTAAAATAATAAAGTGTGCAAGTCCCAACAAGCACAAACGTAAATACAGGGTATCATAAGGCAGTAAACTAGGGTGCTCAGTCTCTTGCACGCTGAAGAGGTGTCAGTGTGAGGTGAGGCTTTTGAGAGCTGCACAAAGTCCCGGCAAAACGTTTCCATCTGTGGATGCGCTACCAGATGGGAGTATGAACCCAGTCTAAGTGTGTGAGAGTTGAACTATTTAATATTTAAGCTCCCCCAATGATCTTTCCAATACAGCTGCATGCCATGTGTATTTTTTTAATTCCAAGTTTCCATTTGCATACTTTTTTTTTTTCCATTATGTGACTGCAACACAGCCCACATCTGACTCTAGCTGCTCACCATTTTACAGATGTTTCCTTATAATGTCAAAGCTGAACAATAATTAAAGGAATGAAACAGGAAGGAAAATGTCTCCAAAAACAACCAGAACAAGGGACTGAATGAGCAGTGTCCTCCAATAATTCATTTTGCTGTTAGGAAGCATTTGGGAATTATGGAACCTTTAATAGCAACACAGAACAAACAAACAGAATTTTCACCCATTTTCATCGGAGGTGAGGTGTGCCAAGAAAATACCATAAAAAGGGGTGACTGGTGAAGGATATTTACGTACTTCACCTCACTGCAATAGTATTCAAAGGCTCTTGGAGAAGCACAGCCAGCCATGTACAGCAAAAATCCATCATGCATAGCCACGACATCCTCAGCTCCCTCATCCTGGCTAGGGAATAGGTTGTGCACCTGATCTCCAGACTTGTGCCAACCTGCAGGCGCTTCACTTTCCCACTTCAGTTTGACATTTCAATTTTAGGTCTTACTATCCAGTTTACTACTGAAGTGATTGCTCTGTTACTCTTGGACACCTCCCCTAAAACCTCTCAATGCTCCTAGCAGAAGCTGATACCAGAGGATCCTTCCCTCAGTCTCAGCTGGGCTCACAAAAAATGGGGGTGGGCAGAAAGAGCCTTTCAGCAGAATGGGTGCAACTGCAGTAAACTGGCCCTTCGTGTACGAGGTGGCACTCTCTGGACATCTGTATTGTATGCCTTTTGTGGTGCATCTGTTCACAGCCTTTTGATGCAGCATTTGATGCAGCAACCCATCAAGTGCACTGAATGCACGCTCCCAAAGCCAGGAGTTCCCGTCTCTGGGATGATTTTGGCAGAGGGAAGTTCTGGGGCCCCTCTCAGGTGGTGGCTCCTGCAGCACCAACTGCTGAAACCTCAACCCGGCACAGGAACGATGCTGACTGATGCAATGCAGGCACGTAGTCCAAAGTTTCATGCTTGATCTCTTGTTCCATATGTGTGTTCCATACGCCATCCAAGCTCTTTGCATTTAAACTTGGATCTTGAAGGACAACGCTCTCTAAAGCTGTTATTTTACCACAACGTAGCTTTTGCTTCTGGACTCCACCGTCTATTGCGCCAATAAGTCCCGTATATCCGTGTGCTACCATGCAATTCCGCAGTCTTCCTTGTATGCCACAAATTTCTAGAAAACCACGAATTCCTAACTACTGATGTGGCACAGCTGCCCTCCTAAAAAATCAACCTTGATTTTATCCATTATCCAACTTGCATTTAAAAACCCCAGTGAAAAGATAAATACTTGCCTGTTCTTGTGGCCAAGGTGTGGATAGACAGGACTGTTCACGCTCACCTCGGAAGGGGTGGGCCAGCAGCAGAATTGCAAGGATATGCCACACAAATGCAATTTTGCATAAGTAGCAGCTCCCAGACTTCCCATTTAAGCACAAAGCAATCATAAATCCAAATCACACAAGAAAAAGGTTTATTGAAAAATAAAGTTCTCCCTAGGTTTCTTCTACAACAGTGAAAACAAAGCATTTTTCTATGCCATTAAAGTACAGACAGTTACTTAAAAAAAAAAAAATAAAAAAAAATAATTAAAAAGATCCCATCCTGTTGAACCCCAGTAACTTGACAGTATCTGAACCACTGTGTTCTGTCCTTTCAGAATCAAACTGCTTGAACATAATATAGTGGAACACAACCATTTAAATAAAACAAAGGCTCAACATTTTAGGAGAGAATTCAAGCCAAACACACATAGTACCAACCTGACCCTGAAGTTCTCATGTACGTATAAAAGTTCTCATCAACTCCAAACTATTATCTGCAAAAAAGCAGCAATCTCTTTATTTTTACAGATTTCAGTAGGATTTATTTCAATTTACAGTGCTACAGGAATTACTCAGATTTTGACCCCCATCACCCACGGAGAGAGACTCCTCCAGGGAATGATTCAGACCAGAAACTGAAGAGCTGCCCCAAACTGCCCTCTGGAGGGTCTCCCTGCAACAAGCAGCCTGGCAAGCTCAGGGAGATCAACTTCTCCAAGTGCAAATACACGTCAACTTCTCCAAGGACAAATGACCTTTGTGAATATTCCCTTATAGTTTTAACTCTCTTAGAATCTTCAGGGTAACTTTTCTCATGACATGTATTCTTTTTTTCCTTTGGTAAAACCTGCCATTTCCTCCTCCTCTGCTGTATTCCTTTGCAAAAACCAAATAAAATCATGACTTCTTAAAAATGGTTTTCACTGTCACTGTACTGCAACAGACCTGTTAATGAATGTAACAAATTAGTTCTGGGTATACCCCTATTAAAATTAAGTGCCTTCCAACAGCAATTTAACTTGATTTATTGTGTACCTATTTGATACCTCAAACTACTTTGCAGCTGCTGGAATCCGCGCCAGGACGCGTTGCATGCACTTTGCCAAGTGCCTGGATGGCTCCAGTGAATGCCACAGCGTTATTTACATGCTCGCCTTAAAGCCAAGGATTTTGCCAGCTCCTGCAGGACCGAGCCTCAACTCTGCCGCTGGTCCTTAGCGGAGCAGCACTGCCCTAATGCCAGGATACGTGCCAGTACGGCAACGCAGTGCAACACAGACCTATTGTCCTGCACAGAGAAGCAGCCGCGTGTGATCGTTGCTGGGTCCGCAATACTTCAGCTCTTACCCAAGGTGACAAATTCTGATCCTGCGCGTAGCCCACCTCAGTCAAATGGCATCCCACCCGAGAGGGGTGTTACTTGATTGCAACTGAATTTTTTAAAAGCGGTTTCTGTGTGTGGAAGGTGAAGTTATTACTCATTTTATCAAAACTTTGGAGGACTTGTTTACCCGTTTATTAAACAGGTGGCTTAGTGCTGCTGAGAGAGGTCCGCTGAATTAAAACATAATATTGGTTTTAGCTGTATGACTATGTAAAGGATCACACCTATAAAAGCAAGATGCATTAGCAATGGTTGCACTTTGTTATTTTTCCCTGGAAGAACGAACATGAATGATGCCTCACATCCGAGGCATCCTGGGGTTCAGCTTCTGGTACTGTCAACACATTCCTACAGTAAACATCTTACACTTGATACACAGAGTTCACTGTTTACACATTCCATTTAAATATAATATTCAGAAATTACAAACTAAAAAACCCCAACCTATAGAGCTGCTTAAAAATATGAAGACAAGATTTAAGTCACTGCCCATAAACCAGTATGTTCTGATGTTACATTTACAGCAATATTATTAAAGCATATCTGAATGAAAACATATCTGTCCGTGGCTTTTTCAGCCTGAACGGAAGCATAACATCTGTCAGTGCATTATTCTCCTCAGCTTTACAGTGGTCCCTGAAACAATGGGACCAAAGGAGAACTACAATGGAAAGAGATCACAAGTCAAAAGTTGAAGGCATAGCAGCTGCATCACAAAGAAATAGCCATGCCAAAATGTTAGCACCTCTGGAAAAAAGACTGAAATTGGAAACTGATAACTAATAGTCTCTTAAAAAAACCCAAACAAAAGCCCAACAAACAAAACCCCCTCCAACTCCAAACTGTAGACTGAACAGTTATTTAATCAAGTTTTCCACTGATACTTTGATAATAAGTAACATCAGCTAAGTCAGAGATGATACAGGCTGTAACAGCAAGCAGAATTAGTTGCTGATATGTGTACAATATAACCTGCAAGCGTTTGGTCTTTATCTTGTAAGATACAGTGCTTTAGATTTATTAAAAAGGGAGAGCTGCTTTTTTTTAATTTGAAGAAAAATTACTGGAGGAGTTCTGCTATCACTGAAGCCAGTGGGAGTCATGAAGTTAATTAGACTTGGATGAGATTGTATCCAGCCTGATTCATCCCATTTAATTTATTTTACTAGCAAAATCTGGTCCTGAAACAGAGCAAAACACATACCTGAGAAAGCAATTTGGATTTTGTTTATGTGAAAAGTGCTGCAAACTTGTAAATCATCTTTGTAATTTAGACAGGCCACTCATTTTTGAGAGGGGAGGGGATGTCTTTCATATCAAGGATAAACCAAGGACATCAGTTAGGCTAATTAAAGGACAGTAGTACGACACGACTACGTGAGGAGACATAGGCTAACCACCTATTTGTGGACAGAAACTTTCAGCAAGTCCGAATGCTTGTCAATGAGCAAGTTGCAAAAGGTGGCACAAGCAGCCAGGAGCAGGGCTGAGCGGGGAGGACAGAATCCTGGCTCTCTCCACAACCCTGTCCTGCCATCTCCAGCTGAAACTTGATCAGCAGCTATTTTGCGAAATACTCTTCTTGCAGAAAAGTAGTAGCATTAGAAAGAAAACATCGGCAATAAGCTGAATATCCAGAGTTCCCTCCCCACTGAGAGTTGTAAAGTCAGGTGTCATAAAAGGATTATCATCATCATCATCATCCTGGTAGCACCAGGAATCACCCCATGCGTGTCCACGTACAGACATCTTTATCCAGAAAACCAACACCTCGCAAACTTTAATGTGGGTCTTCACTGTTCCTGCTACGGAATATCAAATATTATATCAGCTCTGGCTGTTTCTAGAGGTTTTCTATTAGCATTGTCTCCTAACGGCTTTAGTTTGCTCTCTGGTCATTAAAAAGCCATCCCAGCCCAGCAGGAGTGCTCATGTCAATGACAGATATTTAGCAGAGGGTATTTTGCTTGCAGAAGCAATGTTTTGCAAGAATTATGGAAGTTACAGTTTTATCTTATTAACCCTTACCTTATAGTCTTAGAACAGATTTCCCCACTACTTAAAACCACTCAAAATTCAGACCGCTAAGTTGTAGAGTCATCAACCACTATTTTAACCTGTAATTAGTGTTCCATTATACTTGTTCAGACAGTGTCCGTATTCCAAACACCCATCCAAACCCCAAAGAAAGTAAAAAAAGGCACATAAACATAAAATATTTGTAGGAGAAACATAATCTGATATAAACAAGCAAACACACAGCTGCAACTATAAATTACAAAAAGAAACATAGAAACTAAGCAAAAAATGCAAAAAGCAACTCTATCTATACATGTGCAAATCAACTTGCATATATGAAATAAATGAGGTTTTTATTGGCATTTTTAAACAGTGTGTATTTACCAACTTTACCTTTCAAAGGCAAGCCTTTTGTGTTTATTTTAATAAATATGTAAATGCTTCTCTCAAGTTTTCTAATCTCGTAGGAACAAGATTTTTGAAAAAAACTAGGTCACATACAAAAATACAAAATTTTAAAACAAAGAATGTCTTGATATGAGAGATATGTTTAAAAGCTTGTAAAATGTTTTTATATTCAACTTTAGACATTTTTTTCCCATCAATCGCTGATCAATATATTCAAATGCAAGTCATGCAAACACCTGATTTCTAAGGAAAGGAAGCTGCAAGCTTTACTGTCAGACTGAAAACAGTAGCACAGTCCCAGCTCTGATATCCTTGTTTAAGTGCAAGAATTGGACTACACCCTTATTCTTTAATTAGGAAGGAAAAGAGTTACAGAACTTGGACAGAAGGCTGCCCTCCATCCTGAAATGCAGATATATATTACACATTTTAGTAAATCATTCCAACTTTTAAATAGTCCTACATGGATTTGCCTGAGTGCTTATCTGTAGGAGGATTCACTTATTATTCACTTATTTACCAGTGCACAACCACTGCTGCGTGATGGGGGAGTGCTGTATTGAGTTTAATAAGTAATGTCTACAAAGTTTCTGTACTTATGGTTCTCCTATGATAGTCTCCTTTTACAGAAATTTAGAACGAAGTTGTATTTCATAGTATTTCTTCCAAAACGAGTTTAAAATTAATAATAGAGGCCTATCAAATGATAGGTCTTGATTCTTTTTTCTTTAATGAGTCTACTTTATAGATTTTGGTGGAAATAGGATCAGACCCAACTGACTCTGAAGCCAATTTAGATGTTCTGTCCCTGGCTGAAATGCAAGCGGCATTAGTGTTTGCTGTTTCATTTTTGCCAGTTTGCTGTAATTCCGTTCAGTAGGCTACAAAGAAACAGTACTACAGCATGAAAAAACCACAGAGCTTATCACAGACTCTCCCGGCTGTGGTAAAGGCAAACGTAGCATTGAGCAAAGCACTAGCCCAGAAAATCTTATAATAACAAATACCAAAACCCTCCCATCTTTAAAGGTTTAGAGGCAAAATAAAATGCAGTATGCCATGTGGACCATACAGTGGGGGGGGAACAAGCAAATATGTATTTACAGCAAAGAATTACACTACAGCAAAAACTACGTGTTTTGCATTCTTTAAGTGCACGCATACAAATCTGTTTCCAATGTAATTCTGTGATAACTTGTTCCAAACTAAATTCCTGCCTGAAGAACCTCAAGCTGAACGGGTAAAGACAAATTCTGCTGTTGCCTTTACTTTCAGCACCAGATAAAAGTATTTGCTTTCTTTAAATGTCGGATTTTCCAGTTGCACGAAAATGCACAGGGATGCAGGGAATATTTTACGTAAATAGGAAATGAACTGTTACACCTGCTGAGACCCATTGCCGATCCTCCTCCCCCTCCTTTTCCAGGGTATTTAAACTATTGCAAACTCCCTTGGTGCTGACTGAAGCAAATGCTGAGTTATGGTAACAGTAAGGATTCTCACGCTAGATTGTGTTTGTTTTCTTTTCATACAAAAGTTTGCCTCCCATTATAGAACCCAGCTGTTCTGTTTCTGGAAAATTGCTCTAAAATACAGCAGATTTTATTGTCATCACAACCCAGGCACTGGTGACCCTGCTGTTCAATAGCTCCCACAGATCCTTTTTGGACACAATCATCTCTCAGGATTGAGCTCCTGTGTAGTCCGCAGCAATGTTATGGAGTGTTAGAGGATAACCCTGTCAGGAGTGTGGAGGCAGGAAACAAAAAACTTGAAAAAGCTAAATCATTGCTTTTAAATTGAAACTTTAAATATATGCTGTTCCGTTCTCTTGTCATGAGAATTTATCCACGATTAAATAGCATTTCCCTTGCTTGGTCTTTGGTAGGTCAAGAGATACATCAATATTCACACACAGGTAAGGAATGCCGGTTACAAGAAAAATCTGAACCAACCAGATATATCCAAGAAAGGAAAATTTACAATATCTATGCTTTTCACTATTACTTGGTAATGTTTGTTAGTCTTTGTGAAAAAAACCTTCATGTGGATTTGAGATTTTTTCCAGTACAATCAGAGCACGTCCAAATTGTAAACCTGCAGACTATGAATGCTTTCAAAACAGACTGCAGATTGTTTCTCACTAATCTTAGCGTATCATTTCCTGACTTACAAATGGTGCTATCAAGCATGCCACCTTCTGCTGAAAAGAACAAAAATTACCTTTATAAAAAGAAGGTGGTTTAGAAGATTCAACTTGCTGCTTTAAAAAAAATGAAGTTTGATTTGAATTCCAAACTCTTGAATTATTTTATTCTAAATTTGTAACTGGTGTGTCTGCTAAAAAAAACCAAAAGTGAAAACAAAAAAACCCCAACACACCACCCTCCCCAACCAGAAAAACAATCAAAGAACCCACGAGATTGATCAGTGCTTTTCTTAGCAGTTGTCTCCTCTTACTTGTTCTTCAGAAAAAATTTCTCTTTAAAAACCTAGCTAGTTATGAAGACATTTTACATTTCTACCATACAATAATTATAGTTAGCTTAGTTTAACCTTTCTATGTCATTCAGCAACACTTTAACTACTAGAAGCCGTAGCAAACTGAGGCTCTAACGATAATATTGCTCCAATGATGCTGAATACTTTTTGCTTCACACAGTATTTCTAGTAGACAGACTACAACAGAAGCATGGGCAAATTTCAAGGATTACTCTCTAAATGGGACCAGTAAACCATAACGAGTCCATTCCAAAAATGGCAGTATGTTTTTGTAGCTTTTCCACACTGAAGAATGCCACAACCCTAGTCAGTTCTCAAGTCACCAAGATGATGTATCACACGCTGGCAACTGCCTGTTTGCTCATTCATGATACTCCGTTTAGACTGCTCTGATGCAGCGGCTGTGATGCAGACAATACCTTGTTGTATACAAAGATTTAAAAAAAAAAAAGAAAAAAAGAAAAAAAAAAGAAAAAAAAAAAAGAAAAAAAAGAACTGGGCCCAGATAACCCAATAACAGGGTACAGAGCTATCTTGTGATTGAGTTCTTGTGAAGTAAACCACTTTATAGCCATTCAAGCTAAAGCAGTACCCAAACAGTGCACCTAGAATAAAATGTTAGTCCTCCCTCCCCTGCACCCCCCTCCCTCAAGCACACTTTTTTCCATTTTCTACTGGAATGAAGTTGAGATCCTTTAGCTAACCATGATGGGGGATGTCCGATGTCCTAACTCATTAAAAAAATAGAAAACACTTCACCCAAACAACAACAACAACAAAAAAGTTTGATGGGTTTGGGAATTTTCTACAAACTATTCTGTGCAGTCATCTTCAAATCACTGTAGAACATGAAACTCATTTCTCTTTGCAAACAGATGAAGGAATCTGAAGAGTTACACTGCAAATGTTCTTATAGGAAAAAAAAAAAAAAAAAGAGATCAGTTAGCTGTTTATTATGAATCCCTCCTCTCTTAGTAGATAATTCTGCCCAGCAATGATAGCTCTGCCTGCAGCAAAAAACCTGGACAAAAGTGCAGGAAGTAATAAGTAGCTCCTCTCAAAACTACTTAC
Organism: Aramus guarauna; assembly: GCA_013400195.1. Taxonomy (NCBI): domain Eukaryota; kingdom Metazoa; phylum Chordata; class Aves; order Gruiformes; family Aramidae; genus Aramus; species Aramus guarauna. Next base: position 26,860 of record VXBL01003920.1, read on the forward strand.
ATTTTGTCCTCAACTCAAAAGAAGCTCTGCTGCTGCTATAGGCAGTCCTTACAAAGCGCAACCTGCCCCTTAATATAGTCTCTGCAGGGGCAGATTCTTCTGTGGGTTGGGTGGGATCCGGCACAGCTGAACAATAAGAGGTCACCTTGGAAAATACAGTGCTTCCTTCTTCCATCAAAAGAGGGGACCAGAATATCATTTGCAGACTCCATGGTGAGACATTCAATATTATGCCTAAAAAGCAAAGCACATCATCTAAATCACAGTGGAGTTTACAGGAGTTCGGTACAGGTTTTATCCTTCCTCGTTAAAACTAAAATAAAATGCTGTATTACATCCTAATCAAGCACATTTAGAACTGCAGATTTCCAGAACACTACTCTCATTTCTTTTTGCCTGCGCAGATTCTCTCTGCAGAGGGCAGCACAGCCTTTGTCAGCTTTACTCCCTTTCCTGAAGATTAACGAAAGAACTTAAAAAGGAAAAAAAATGCTTTTGACTGTTCCCCAGAGCGTAAAATTTAAATATGCCATGGATTTTTAGTAAGACAAAACTAAAAAATCTGAAATCAGGAGATATTCTCATTGATTTCAGCAGGGATCTCCCTCCCCCAGACAAGCCAGCCGGTGCCAGGCAGCCCTGGGTAGCTGGAGGTGGCTCAGCCAGACTGGGAGGATGGGGTGGGTGATGCTGCTGTGTCACAGCAGGACCCACTGCTCCCAGGAACCAGCTAGCGCCAGCGAGCTGAAAAAAGAAAAATTCCAGCTGCCATTTTCTGACCACAAAGCTTAAGCACGAGGGTAGCAATTCCAGCAGAGGCTTGGTTTTTTTTCACTTATTCTGGAAACACTGGTAGCTTTCAGCATTCAACAGATTTATTTTTTTCCCCCACAGAATTAGAATTTTGTCTAGACAGCTAGAAAAGAAGCTTGACAAAGTTTTTACATGAGCTGCTTCTGAACTTCACTGGAAATTGCAACTGTTCAAACAAAATAAAAAAATAAAAACCTTCTACAATTTAATTTAGCAAAAAGTGGAGATAGAAAACGTAGAAAGCAGATTCCCTAGCAGCTGTTTGTTGGAGCCCAGCTTTGAGTGCTTTGTTTTCATTCTGAAAGGAACACAGGCATATTTCCAAAGAGACAGCACCTGAAAACAATATTAATTTCCTTAATGCATAGCTGGTAAGCTTTATAAATTGGTACTAATACCTCTAGCATACAAGGGTTTACAATTCTTTACTGAGGACAATATCAACAAAAGGTTTGCAGAAACAGTAATTACTAATTGCCAATGAATATAGATACTTCAATCTGACGTTAATTGTGACCAAAGAGGGACCTCGATCAATAAAAGCAGCACTTGATAAGGGCTGTATTTAAAATCATGTGAACAACTGACAGAAATCACGCAACGTGTGCAGAGTTCTACTTACTGCAACAAAACGCATTTCGTTTCTGACCCAGCTGACTGAGCACAGTTGGGATTAGCGTTAAGTCATGCAAGCTCACTAACTCTCAGGAGGATATGGCAAAGGCTACGGAATAGTGCACCTGCTCAGCCAGGGCTGCCAAGGGTCCATCCAAACCCAATTACAGTCCCGGCATCTGTGATCCCCGCAGCACAAGCACCTTTGCTCACTGCAAGCAACCCAACATTAAAGGGCACAGACATAGGAGATGGCGGGGGGAAGAAGAGATGTAAATTTTTGGCCTCAGTGCTGTACTACTCATTGCAAAAACACACGCTCTGTGGAACGGTGCTCTCGGCATGGCATTAACTTCTACCAGCTGCTGCTACAAAGAACCGACAGCTAACCTCACAGCTTGCTGCAGCCGAACAGACAGTACTTCACTCCCCACCTTCCCTTGCAGAATTCGTACACTAAACTTCATGCGTGGCAAAACCTAGTGCAACAGAAAGACACCAGATAATATGTTTGTGCTTTTAAGTACTTACCTAAGCAGAGCTTTGTCCTTATTAAGATGCTGGAAGAAGGAAGGCTCACAAATGAGCTGGCTTTCCTGACAAACTTGTTTACAGGATTTTCCAGGTTCAGCAATTTTTACTTGAAGGGCACTTAATGGGGGCCACATCACCTGCCCGTGACAGAAGTCCTGCAGTGACAGATCATATTTTATTATGATGCATCCAGAAGTCTTGATAGCAATTTTCCCCATTAGTAAAATAAGTGGTTATTATCACCCAAACACTCATTCCACAGCTCATTTCTGTTTTATTACAATCAATAATTCAAGCACTTTTTTTTTAATTTTTATTTATTTATTTTTTTTTAGCATGAGGGAATTCTCATCTTTGATTGCTACTTGAAATATGGTAGTATCATTCCTCCCTGCCTTTACCTTTTTTAATTTACCATAAGCAACTCTAGCTAGTCTCTTTATTTCCAAGCACTGAACCCATTTTGGCTTTCTCAGTGACTCCTGCTTCACTAACTCGGTGCTAGCACAACTGTTTTTGTAACAGCACAGATATCAGGAGGAAGTTTTGGTAGGAGAAGGATTCCAGAGGCCGGTTACCCTGTAGGTGAGAAATGTCTCACGTGGCCCATGTGGCGAGCCATGCGGAAAGGATCAGGGGACTTGCTGTGCTATGGAGTGAGCTGAACTCATCAAAGACTGAAGAGTTCTATAAAAAACACAGGATTCAAAGAGTTTGTTTACTCTTCTTGGTTGAACTGCTAGTAAAAGTGCTCCCAACACTGAAAAAAAATCGGCTATAAATAATGTATGCAGTCAAGTGTCACCCTAGCAGAAAGAGGGAAGGAAGAAACGATATCTAAACACACCTGCTAGCGAAAACTATTCAGAGACAAGTTCTTACGATCTTATAATTTAAAATTAGAAAAAAGCAAAGAGAAAATTTTAATCACTGGTTTCATATAACATTCCATGATACTCAGCCATTATTTTAACATTTGGCAATTCTCACCAAAAGACGATAAAAAAATCTGGGTGCAGTCCATCATGGTTTGCTTTCTCCTGACCAAACTAATACTTGTATGAACAGGTCCCACACTGTCACCCAGAGCTTAGAAAGGCTGAACGACTTGAAATTTTAATGAAGCTAAGACCCCAAATCATTTACCAGTTCTCAGTATCAGTTTAGTGGTTTTTTCTGTTTAGATTTCTTCTGCTGAAGGAGGAAGCTTTCATACTCCCAGGTCTAACCATAAATGTAATATTATACAGTCACGAATCACAGAATATCCTGAGTTGGAAGGGACCCACAAAGATCATAGACTCCAACTCCTGACTCCATGCAGGGCACCCTAAAAGCTAAACCATATACCTAAGAGCGTTGTCCAAATGCTTCTTGAACACTGACAGTCTTGGGGTCATGACCACTTCCCTGGTGAGCTCGTTCCAGTGCTTCACCACCCTCCCAGTGAATAACTTTTTCCAAATATCCATTCTGAACTTCCCCTGATGCAGATCTAAGCCATTCCCTTGTGCCACATTCGAAAAAAATTGAGTCATTTTAGAGCATATTTATGGCAGAATAATATTAACAGCATCTAAGAAAACAGGTTAACAATAGATGGTTGGAGGTACTTTTATAGAGGTTGTTTCAAAAACGTCATTTTGTTGCTTGGACTTAAGCACCCTGTTTATTCTGTCCTTTTATAAATGACTATTTAAAATACTAGATGCAGGAGGAAATCTATATAGGTTCAAAATCCAATCCAATATGGATACTGTAATACATATTAACGTAATATATACAATATAACACTGCAATATTGGATTGGATTCACAGCTAGTGCAGGCAGAAGACAAAGTTTTTCAAAGACGAGGAATCACTTGTGAGGCTTCACCATTTCCTAAGGGCTTCAGCTTTTAACATCTTAGTTTGAAATTCTCCCCAAAAACTGGGCACAGTTTCCCACTTCTGGTCCATAGCTCGGTGGGAAGCCTTCCTCAGCTCATGCCACCTTGAGGCCTGTCTCAGAGTACATCACCTTCACAGGTACCAGCACACAGGGCTGTGTTTCAGTTTGCTGTCTCTGGCTAGTTTTCCTATCAACCACTAAAAGCAACCTAAATTTGGTATCTTCACCCCAGTCTACCTTGCCCCACAACCCTACATGCGTAAGGCTACAGTAAAGAAAAGATACTATGTGATACAGAAGATTAAGCCTCACCGGAGACTGCATTTATGTTTGTTTTACCTATAACGACAAATTTCAAGGAGAGACAGGCTTAGCCCAGCTGTCAAAGAAGATGACCTCCTCCCTCTGGCTTTTCCTGCTCTTGGATGAATGTCCTCATTCACTCCCTTTGCCAAGCTCTGGTGCTCAGCTGACCCTCTGCTGAGCCAAGTCTGTTTGTTCACCTAGTAGAGTCCTGCCAAAAGCATTTTCTGCCGGGTTACCAAGTACTCTGCTTGACCACATCTTTCAAAGTCAGCATGTCTGTTCCATCAGCCCAGCCTGCCTCATCCAACAGCTCCCAAGTTTGCAACAGGGAATCCTGCAGCTGCTCCGGCTGCAGTTGCCTGGGCGTTCCTTTGAGGGCAGTGCCAATTTAAGCAGTCCCACCCTTTGGTTCCCACCCTGCGCTGCTGCTTTGCAGAGCTGACACAACTGTTTGTGAGCAAACAGGATCAAGGGACGGATTCAGCAGATGGCACAGACGCACCTAACAGCCACGCTGGGCTGCTGGCAGGGTCAGTGCACTGGCAGGAAGGAGTAGCTTGGAGTGAAAGCTGTTTTAAGCCAGCTGAAGGTGGTACTGCTAAACATGAAACCGCAGCTCACAGTAGTTCTCTTACCTCAGATCCCAAAGACCTGTTGGATCTGAAGATTCAGGGAATTTGTTAAACCTTTCTTGTTAACACTGTCCTCCCCCCTGCTCCGGGGCCAAGGCACCAAAAGGGGAACTCCACACAACTCCTATAAATCCTACAGTGTCATTGTCCCACAGGGTGACTTGTGGGTGAGTGTAGCTGGCCCCATCCTTGTCACATTCAAATGTTCCCTGAAGACCACACTCTCATGGTTAAGGCACCCCACAACCTCTGAACCAGATCAACTCCATGCATCTTTGTTCCTGTTCCAAGCTTGTGCTGTTCTGCCCGCCTCCCACCACAAACTCTTCACAATAAGGTCTCGATCTTTATTTTTGCTTCATCTGACATGTTAATCAGGCACAGTGCTAAACACATGCAGCTAATAATGATCCTTGAGCATCCTGGGGACTGTGAAACAGTAACGGCCTTTCACAGTTAGTCAAAGCAATGAACAAAATTACAATGCTCTTTATTTCCGAGAAGCGTGCAGTACAGGCCAGGGCTTAGCTCTTGGGGGAGGTCAAGAAGGGAGAGACAGTTTTGCCCCATAGATGCTATCTCTAGATTGTCTCCTTTTCTCCCTTCGACTGAGCTCCATTTCTTCCTGTACTGACAAAACCTCTCGATTACAGCTAACTCCAGTAGAAGAATCAAAAGAAGCAGAGATATTTTTACAGACTATGTCATCAATACAGCAGTAGAAAGCATAAAGGGTTTATTGGCAGGAAACTGGAAACAGCTATGTTATGTTAACTACGCTTCTGCTCCGGAGCTGTGTTGTTCTTTATTACTGTCTGTAATACTGTCCTCTCTCAGAAATACAGGTACAGGAGCATGTGCAGTGCTGTTGAAAGAAATTCTGGAAGTGAATTGATATAACAGAGATATAGGTTATTGCCATCTCTCTTCTGCAGCAGCCAGAAGAAAAGGCAGAGCTGGCCACTCCAACAGATCTGGCCTCAGGCAGAAGTCCAAGTCAACGTACAGTTTCTAGAAATCAGGATCCCATGTAAATCTCTGCAGTTTATTACTCCCACTCAATACCTTCTGCTCTCACCTGGCAGTAATGCACGGGGACCAAGAGTCCTTTAAGTAACCGGTTTCCAAACCATTTAAAATTTTACCGATTGAAACAAAATACTTGAAAAATCCACCCAGAGGCTTTAGCCTAAGTGCAATTCTGCCACAAAAGTATCTCTATATTATGGGATACTTCATGATCCAAAGACTTTTTGTGTGTACACAGCTAAAGAAGTCACATATGCACTGAAAAATTGTGTTGCCTTTCTGCTTTTATGTAACACCGAGGACTGCACAGCTACTATTTCTACTTGAATAGCAACAACACTGAGAAGCTTTAAAATGGAAAGAGAGTCCTCCCTTTCCAACATAACCCAAAAGATTCATCCACAGTAAGAGTTCATACCTGTCTTTCAATAAACGCATTCATCCGCTGAAGCATTCCCTCACAGGTAAATTCATAGGGCAAATAAGGGTCAATCTGTGGAAACACAGTGTGTTAAGTTTAGAAGGTTGTTTTTGTTTAAATGAAGTTGTGGTGCGCTGTGTGGTACCAGCTTGCATTCCAAATACTACATTATAGCTTAAGTAGCAACAATAAATGCAAATAAACTCATTAGCAGATCACAATTTCACAAGACCATCAGCAGTTTAAGCTGGTTTTTGCTCCTTTGCAACAGCAATAAAAGTTGCTCAGTGATTATCTTTAAGGAAACTCAGGGTATACTGCAAAGTAATAGATATAAAGCTAGCCTAAGACCCTATGGGATTCCAGAGCTCCTGTTTTAACAAAGCTCAGTTCTGGAGTTGAAGTGAAAAAGAAAACATTACCACAACAAAGAATGTGATACCTTTGAAAATTACTTCAAACTTTGCCCACTGCACCCCCAGTGAAGTGCCCTCATTACAATTCCATGCCAAAGTGCGCAAGCACTTCATGGCCCTTATCTCACAGCTACAAAATCAGTCAAAAGAGTTGAGCATGTATTTGGATAGCCTGCAAGGCTCTAAGAATCAACAAGGAAACTTCCTCATGGAAAATATAGATTGCTGTATAATTTAAAGGTGAAATTCACATTTCTATACAAATCCACTCATGCTCATTTTTTTCGGGTTAAAACCTGACATATCCAGTACTAAAACAGGATAATCAGATACCACAGAGATATAATAACATTTTTTCCCCCCAACAGACTGCCGAAGTGCAGCACTCTGCTTTAATTAGACTAACATTAGGAAGCACTCTACATGCAGTACATAATACACCCTCAAGCACTGATGACAAATTGAGGATACATTTCTCACCTTTTGATTCAAAATTGATTTCACAGCCCTCTCAACTTCAGAAAGATCATTGATGTCTACAGTCCAGACATGGGGCTTCCCAATGTAAACTTCAGCATAGGGATGCTGAGATGTCAACTGAAAGGAAGAAATTACATTGGTAAAAATTAATGCATCAAGATATCCTTCCCTCTCTTCAGCAGAGACTATTTGTATTGCTAATTTGTACTGGGATATGAGACTGATTGGGATGAAATGCACTAGGATAACGCAAGAATTCAGCTAGAATCTAACAGCTGGCACCATTTGTTCTGAGTTACCCTTCAGATTTCCTGTGTTTAAATTTAGATAGTGAATGTAGTTGGAAACTGAAAATCAGCTAATAATGCAGGTCACAACTAATGCTTGTGCACCTCTCATTTGTGGCTTTGATCCTCATAATGACCCATATCGCAGAGGACTTGATGCTTATGGAAATTACTTTTACAATGTGACCCTGCTTCCCCACAGCTTATTCACAGAGCAGCCCTGCGTTTTCACAACCTGTAATTGCTCCCAGTCCTGGTTAGACCTGCATGACTGGCTTCAAGAGATGTCATCCTTGCCCTGTCTCACCTTCAGACAACATCCTCATCCTGTTTTTACTTGAAATTTCAAACATTTCCAAGCTTCTGTGAGTAGTAGTGAATAAAAAATAATTTCTATTGCTCAGATGAATTCTGACTCTCGCTGCTGATAGTACAAGAGTGATTTGACCTCAACAAGAGCGTTAACTGGCATTTTGCTCACTGCTTTGTCAGAAAACAAATTCAATATATATCCAAGTAGATAACTAAGAAAAAGTTATATTAAAGATTACATTCAGAACTAGCAGGATGGCACTAAAAGTCATTTTTGTGACAGGTTGCACAGGAGTGAGAGGAAGCAAAAACTGCAGAAGAGAGGGGACTGTATCACAATGACCTCAGAAGAAAATTGCTTTTTAAATAAATACAAAAACCCCTCTGCAGGATAGATTATTCATAGAGATTTTTTATGCAGCTGCCTCTTTATGCATGATACAAAGAAAAAAATACAGACAGTGCAAAAGATCTGAAGTAGGAAACAATATCTGTTGCAAAGAACCTTCTCCTTCACTGGGCATATACCATACTTGCTCTCTTCCTCAAGCGAACGCAAGAAATGACTTTAAAAAGTTTTTGCCTATTGCATTTTGCTTGTAGACAAGAGAAGCCAGTCTTGTAGTCATGCATGGGATCACCTAGCACAAATCCGTGCTCTGAGACACAACGCTGCAGGGGACTCTGTGCCGGCTCCCAGCCCTGGCTGCAGGGCAGCGTGGTGGCGAGGGCTTGCGAACTGGCTGGCAGACCGCAGGTGCTGGGCCGGTAGCTCAGGATGCTTTAGCGCACCGGCAGCTTCCCGAGCTGCCTGCATTCACTTGCAGCCCACCACACCGTGGTCCCATCGGCATATTTTAAATTCCTCCAAAAAGTCCAGTCTTTCTTGAAGACTGATATATTCTAACCTTTTTGCACTAGTATTTCTAGTGCCACTAAAACTGTATGCACTTAAAAATTTGGGTTACCAAGGCTGAGTTTGCAGGGCACTTAAGTCTGCACTTCAGATAGCCGTAGGTACGTTCCTATTGCTTTCGGTAACAACAAAACCCCTTCTACTGCACCTTTAAAAATATGAACATAAAACAGCGTTTTAAATTCCACAAAGCTATAGGAGTTATGCCTTAGACCACTCTTTCTCTACCATCTCAGACAGACAGAGAGCAATATTAAAACCAGATCTGATCTGGAAGATGAACAACTAAACTCAGACTAGTAGCTGTATCAAGTATTCAGAGTAACATTTTTATTGCACCAGTTATTCTGCATCTATACTCTCAAAAAATATTAAGACGATTTCCTAAAACTGAAATGCTTTAATGTTTTAGATATTCAGGAGATACTCCCTCTGCCCATAATTAAAATCTATAATAAGTCTTAGAAATAAGATTTGCAATTCGGTCATGGGGTCGTGGGGGTTTTTTCCTTCCTAAAAGCAAAAAATGAAAGAAATCACATCCACCAAGCACACATTTAATCCAGATCTAGCATTTTCTTCCTTGGGACAGTGGCAGGGGGTGGAGGTGAAGGGCAGGAACGGAGAACAAATATTGGTACAAATACTGGTACAAAACAAGATGCTTGAAGGTGAACCCCCCCCCGCCCCCAGCAAAATCATGTCCCAAGATAAAACAATTGCCTATCTAAAATGAAAATTGCCATTTCAAATTTTTGTACAGAGTCTTCAATACAGGACCCCACTTAAGGGGCAGAGGGGAAACAGTTAACTCCACCTTACCCAATAAATTCTACCTAGAACAACAGAGAAATAGTGACTTGCAATGGTTACTTTACAGAAGTACTAAACACAGACTTTACCTTCAAATTCATCTATGGATAATCAATTTGCTGAACTACAAAAGCTTTTTTTGTTCTCTTTTAACACTTGAAAAAACAGAGAAGGATTTAAGGACTTTCTTAATCCCAAAGAACCAGCACGTGGATTACTGGCAATAGGATCTAAATGCAGTTGTGAAAACCAGTTAGAGACAAGGTTACTCTTATGATAGGTCAGGAGAGCATGTGAATGCAGCAATATTCATGATGGATGTTCATTGTATTATTTTGTACTAGAACAGTCGATAGGGATTATTTTTCTGTGCAAGTCAGGTGCACGGCATTTCTGTTAATGCAGAAGCATACCAGCGGGATTTAGCATAGCATTCCAAGAACAATAATTCCTACTAAAGAGTTCAGTGAATCCTGATTATTTACTGAGCCTGACCAGTTACAGTGTCTGGGCACAGAACAACTGGAAATGAGACAAACAGTCAAGCAACCCACTGAAGAAAAGCTTTGAAAGGTGCCAAGCCCAAGGAGAAAGTTTAAACAGACTGTTTTCCCTTATTGCTATCTCATTTGTTAGCAATACAAGCTATGAGAAGGGGGGAGTTTGAACTCATGTCCTGTACCTACTGAATATATAACAAGCTGAAAGGCAATTACACTCCTGGATCATAAGATCATAAGGAATTTATGTTCCTGGTTTAAAATGGGTAACTGTCCTTTGCTTATCAACTAGCTGGGGCTGCTCAGTATGCAGGTATATAGTCCAAGCATAACTTGAATTGGGAAATATGGCTGTGCAAGTTTCTCATTATCTAAGTGTTACCAGAGAGCTTTCCTTTCAGATAAGTATGTAAAGAAAATACACATATACACCTATGAACAAGCCATGGCCACAGGCGAAAGTGCTAATATGAGCAATGGCTCCATGACTGTTAAATGCTTGCAAGTGGTATAGGCTGAATTTTACCTACACTGAAGAAGAAAAATATTCCAAAGTCAGTGCCAGGATGAGGGGGGGCTGATTTACTTAGCCTCATTTTTCTCTTACTAGAGTCTAAACACACTGGCTGTTTTGAAAGCTTGAGGTTTGGCTTTCCTGTTCTCTTGAAGAGTCAGTTCTTCGAATGTCTTCAGTGTTTAACCACAGGCACAGTGGCCCGTGACCATTAATACCTTAGCTCAACAGTGCCTTGAGCAGATCTTTTCTGGAGAAAAAAAAAATAAAGTTCCACCCACAAATGCCCTTTTTATAATTTACTTAAATGCCTATTTATTTCCTGCACAGTACAGAGTAATGTTTGTTTCTTCAACAAAATAAAACCTCTTTCAAATGAAAGATCATGCATCAGATGATATGATCTGTTCCTGTGCTGAACATCAGATTTTCACTGAAGCTTCAGTTTATGATCTATCAATAAGATTTAGCAGAATGTAGGCAAATCTAGAGGTAAAGCTTAACAGATGTTAATGACAAACTTTTATTATCCTATAAAAATAAGGGCTGATAATCCCATCAATGGCTAAAGAAAATGACAGTTGCACACCTTTCACAATAAACTGAACATTTATGCATTTTTCCTATATTGTGTTACTAAAAAGAAATCCACAATGATTTTCAATAAAGAAATTACCAAGATTGATAAAGCTTACCTCTCGAACTGTAGGTTTGCCTTTGAAAAATTCTGTATTTTTGCTACTTTTTGGTGGGTTGAATCTTAAATTTAGAAAAGCACATCCATTAGCAATAGCCTCTAAGGGAGCCGGCCCTTCATATGGAAATCCAAGACCAACGAACAGCTGAAAAACAGAAAACAAGGACTATGTTAATTTTTGTTCTTTACAAAACCTGAAATCTAAGAGCTAACTTAAAATAAACAATAATGCATTGTAAATGTACCAGCCTAAAAAAGAAAGTAACATTAAGAAGAAAATGGGAGAAATTCAGCAGCTCACCCGCTCCTACCCTAGCAGTAGGGCAATGTCCTGTAAAACACATTTGACAATAATCTTCTGTAATGAGCTGAGGTGGTTTTTCATGGAGCTGAGGCAACAACAGACCTTTTGAGTTATTTTTTTGGGGAAAAAAGTCATTTGGTCGTTTGATTGGTGTTGAAATGAAACAGGTAGAGGTTTTACTGCAGCAACCTCATGGAACAGCTACACGACTGTTTTCCCCCTCTCCCACATCAGCTAACCCGCTGGTTTTGCCAATATGAACATGCTCCTGCCAAACTCATTAAGTCTTCTAATTAAAACGGTAGATGGCAGCAAACAGCAGCTGAAGACACTGCACCTAGGCAGCAAGGGCTTGCATAAGAATTAAGAGGCTTCAACGCCTCCAAGGTAAATTGAAGGAGGAAAAATGCATCACAAAGCTATTCTTACATCAGCTGAGATTACAGGTGCTCTAGGAAAGGCAATGCTTTCCTCCAATGTAAAAAAATGTAATATTTTTTCAGAGTTGTCTGGTTTTTATTTGGATCTTGAACCCCTCTTCTGGCCCAACATAATTCAAAAGCCGTGAAAGTCTGCGTATTCTGGGAAAATTACAAGCTCTGATTTGTAACAGTGATTTCTCAGAACTGCTGAATGACTTTGTGTGTATGTGTATATAGAGCTACTGCTCTTTTCAAGAAAATAAAGAACAATCTTCATAACTATTAGGATCATATATTCAGGATGTACATATTCAAAGGGTCAAATCATACTATTCTGCATTAAATTTTCTGCAACAATGAAGTGAATCCTAGTTACAGAAGATTCAAAACTGAAGGCCATTTCTAGGAGCTGATCTTGACATTGATGCATAAACCTGTAGTCAGTGTTGTCGCGCACAGGCACTGCAGCATCAATCCTCTCCGACCCATAGCAACAACAGAATAAATACTGAGTTGGCTCATTTTAAAAAGAAAGCAAACACTTCTCGGCATAGTTGAGGACATACAATTTTCCCTGCATGGAGCTGGATATTGCTATTTCAGTTTGCAATTTTAAGGTTAAAAAGCCGCCTACTTGCAAAAAGTTCCTCAGCTATCTTGCAGATTTAAATCTTACAGGAAACTCTCCAGTGGCTGATAAAAAAAAAGATCTGGAAGACTATTTCCATTAAAACTAGATTATCTCAATTTGTTTTTTATATATGGCATAAGATACATTACGTTTCAGTCTGAAAAAAATTGATCTCAAAAGAGGCTTAATTTAAAGAAAGGTAATCTCTTGAAAATAATGAATGGACATGAAACCATTTCATGCAATCTGCACACATGATGTTATTTATTTAAAATACTCCTTAGTTCAGGCAGAAAACCAGCTGAGAACCAGCAATTAAAACCATCTGAAGTATCAATTCTCCTATGATCCTGTGTTTGTCTGTTATGTGGAGAATGCTGGTTTTGCTTGCTTTGTTTTTCACTTTTTTAATAAACTGCCGCTGTGCACTGCTGAACGGTTCTATGTCTGACTGGTCTGTTTATTTAGGAGGAAGCTCCATGGGGAAAGAAACATGGGTTTATGTTTTGACAGCACAGAGTGCACTGTCAACACTTAATCTATAATAAATAGCTTACCACCTGTTTTGCATCCATTTTCCAACCTTACCTCTACGCAGCACCATACCCTTGAAAGAAAGAAGGATGTGTCTGATTGCTAGAATGGTGCATGTGTGTGTGCTGCCTGTTGGCCTGAGGTTCCCGCCTGGCTCACAGCTGCCCACAGCCCCCCACTGCCTTCTTTCACCCCTCCAAAATCTTCTGCCACTCTCCATCACATCGTCATCAGGTCAGCTGAAATTCCTAAACTGAATCTAGACCCTGCTCCTGAAAATTGCCCTTTATTAATGTTTCCTGGTTAGGGAGCTGGTATTTTTGTATGGTATAAAGAGCAAAATTGAGGAATATCTTAATTGCCTCAAGAAAGTCACATTCATTATGATGGAAAAAGCAAGCATTAGAGAACACAGGTCATTTCTGTAACTCATTCTTATGATGCTCTAGTTTGCTAATCCTTTGAATTACATGCAGCCTGTTATTTCCAGAAAGGCTAAAACAATCTGTCAAGGTACTTCCTAGAAGTATGCAAAAAATGGTGCAAGGCACTAATTGAAAAAGACATGGAAAAAAAAAGAAAGAAAAAAAAAAGAAAAAAGTAGAAATAACAGGCAATAATTTTAAGGTACTAGTGAAGCAAGCATCCATCCTCAGTACAGCTGAGGCTGTGTGGAAGACAAGGCTTTCTCCCACAAAATGATAAAAATTTAAAAGACTATTTCCACTATTATGTGATATAAATGCACATTGTTGCCTCCATGTAAGGTTGCTGACTATGGCTTTTGGGCTCCTCTCTTACCGGACGCTGTGCCTGGTAACACAGTCCACTGTGGGCAGCTACCATCACCCTACGGCTCAAGATGCAAAACTCCAAATGTGAACATGTTGGCAACTTAACTGTGGGTACACACGGTTCAAAAAGGTTAGCCCTGATCTTGCTTTGTCAGCTGCAGCAGAACTGCTATGAAGACTAGAATTCCTTTATGCTTTACTGGTTGATTAGTGCTTTGAAACCATTGCATTTTCTGCATGTGAGCATTTTTCTCACCTTTCAAATGTTTTTGAAAGCCAGAACCATTATTTTTCATACAGTGCTTTAAGTGGGCTCATGCCACAGCAGGCTCTACACCCCATACGAGATGATTGCCAGACATTTGCAGTATAAAAATACGTCTACAAGAGATAACAGCAAATAAATACAGATGTAAAATGATCATAGTAACAGCACTGTGGGTTTAAAAAAAAACAACCAAAAACATTTCCTTGTTTGCAAGTTCTTCTACCCAGGTGTGTCTGTGCCTATAGATATGCATGACTCAAGAAAGGGGATTCATATCTGCAATCTCACTTGCCCAACTTGAGTAAAGCAGGTGTTGAAACCCTTCAGCAGGAATACTTTGTTTTTTATAAGAAAGGCTCCTCAGGAACCTTTTCTGCCTTTGCAGTGACCTGAACTCCTGGTTTGGAATTTCAGGCTTTTGAGCTGGCCACCCAGCATCAGACCAGCCAAGACACCATTCTTTTCTGATTATAATGTAGGCAGTCCTTTCATGCTGTAGTAGAAACTTCTCTGACACGAAAAGTGCTTCACAACCACACCCATAAAAAAAAGAGTGGGGTTTTCTTTTATTTTTTGGAAACCACTGACTTTCAGTTGACACTAAGCAATTTATTTGTGGCATTTACGGCACCAGATCGGACTATTATTAAAATGATTACTTGAACAAACAGTCTTTCTAAACTATATCCAAAAATATAAAATAAGAAGTGAATGTTTTACTTCACTGACTGTAATTCTAACTAGCTGAATATTTAAGAGAAAAATTTCATCTTTCAGAGACTAAATAGGAATGTTTATCTTCTCCTCTCCCCTTTTTAACATTACTACACTTTATCTAATGTATTCTGTGGGGTTGGTAGGTTTATCACCACTTTTGTATGCCACCTTACTGAACTTATATTTTCTCTTCTGAACTACAGAAAAAGAAGTGTAGCAAAGGCTGTTGTTAACTATCTTGATACATTTTTCTCATGAATATAAAATACTTTCTGGAAAAGTCAATCCTTTTGTGATTGAAACAACTTTAGAATAGAAACACTAGTTAAATGTCTTTTCAGCTGATTTTGTGGAGCGTGTGGAAGTAAAAAGTACATTACTTTGTAAAAGGCAATATAAATATTGCAATATAAATGTTTTCCTATTTCTGCTTATCCAACATAGCAACAGGATTTTTCCCAACTTGTCTAAACAGGGTGTTGCTCCTACTTTTATTAATCACCATTTAGTAACTGTAAATTCCCCTTAGTAAAAAAATTTGGATTCCCTCAGAAACTCACAGTGACTCAAAGTAAAAAGTTGCATCTGAAACTTTCTCGAAAGGAGGAATATTTCTCAGGAACTCAGTACTGGTTCTTCCA
Organism: Aramus guarauna; assembly: GCA_013400195.1. Classification (NCBI taxonomy): domain Eukaryota; kingdom Metazoa; phylum Chordata; class Aves; order Gruiformes; family Aramidae; genus Aramus; species Aramus guarauna. Next base: position 42,347 of record VXBL01003920.1, read on the forward strand.
AGAGAGTCTGGTCCAACTCCTCCAGCTGCCCACCTGGCAAGAAGCCACATAAGTTGGCAGGAAGGCTGCCAGCTTGCCTACCCTATTTTCCTCTGACATGATGAACGGCTTTACATCTTCTCATTAGGAACTGGTGACATGTCTCATTATTGTCATGCACTACACAGCTGAACTAGCCATGATGAATCTCAAACACCCTCCTCCTGCTTGGAAAACATACTTATTCTGAAGTGTGTTGCTTTATAATACACACCAGAATGAAATGGCAGCTGCATGCTTTTGAGAATAACTATGTCCTATACCAACTAGTGCAGAGAGACCGCACACATTTTGGGAATGCAAAGCTCTGATCAAGAATCATGACTGAGCTGTCACCTATTCGTATTTTGGTGTCTAAGGGCAAAATGAAGCAGTGCAACGTAAAATGACACTTCTGAGTACACTGAACTGTGTGATTTGTTAAATTATTATTTAGCTCTGACTTTATGAAAACTAGACCATTTGTCAGCTGACCTAACAAAAACTTGCTAACACAATGTTGAAATCACAAACAATGAAAGACAATCCTTGCCCTTGGGTCTGAAAACATATATTTAGAAAAAGAAGAATCTGAAAGTTTCTGGAAGCTTAAAGATAATGCTTGTTACTTGGAGACAGCAAACAGCGGGCCTAGATGGCTCAAGTGAACATTGTACCCACAGATGTTACCATCCCTGAGTGACGGCTCCGATTAGTCACACACTTTCAGCACAATGATTGTCTAGTGACAAAACCCCGTAACTAAATTCATTATGGGGCTCTGGTCACGTTGCCTAGTGATTAAAGTGATTATGATTAAAAAGTGTCCTTGAACATCACTGGATGCATGTGCACACATACACGAGGCTCCTCAGGGAACAAAGCTCCTATTGAAGTCAGCTTGATTTTAGCGGAAAACCTGCACTTATTTTGGCAATTCAATCCATGATCCATTTGATATAAACACAATTGGCCCACACATGCAGCAGGTGGCCAGCAGAGACAGGTGAGTGGTGTTTTATGCTATGTTAAAGGATTGTCTCTTAAAGGCTATCAAAATCTGAAACTGTGAATGTACAGGCAACAAGACGACTTAGAGCAAGTATGTCTCTTGATCAACACTGAGAGGCAACCATACGCTAAGGCAGGGCAGCCAGCGTACCGATGAGATACCAAACATCAGCCAGGAAAAAAACCCAACACAAAACACAACCAAAAATCCAACTCCATCTGAAAAAGACCAAACAAATTAGATGGCAAATCTCAGGTTCCACTGTCAATCTCAGGATGCTGTTTTACTGCTTCTGTTAAACTAGATATATTGGAACCAGTAAGTATCAGACAGTAATAATAACCAAAATTCATGATGCATTAAGCCATATTTAATTTCATTTTGTTGCAACATCAGAAATATGTAGTGCTCCCATTTGCCTGACAATAATAAGTATTAGGAGAAGCAGATGGACTCTTAACTGCTTATCATCAGGTCAAAGTTTTCTTAGCCTGGCTGCATCATAAATAAATAATTTCCTTAAAAGGAAAAAAGCTTTTGTCACTTGCAAATCTGCTAACAAAAGTTCAGAAAAGCCATACGAAAATACTGTTTGCAGACTTTAAAAACAAAAAGTTTATTAAGAAAGATTGTATCAAAAAGATAATATGATAAAAACACTGGCTTCCTGATACAGGGTTCTGAAACACATTGATGTGTTTCTCAGTGCCGTCTACTAAAAAATGCGGCAAATTCTCAAAGGATTTTCTCCAATGTTAGGAAGAAAAAACCCAAAATCATTAAAATCATAGAAAATCATTAAAATCTGAAATGCTTGCAGGACTCTGAAGACAGTACAGTGTAGATCCATGCTTTTCACAAACACAGAATTTGTGAAAAATAAGCACCATACTGATCTCAGTAGTATTTCACAATCACAAGATAATATCTTCCATCTGATATTGCAATTAACAGTAAAAAACTGAGTGAAACTAGTCTGGCTGCTTCCTGTGTCACAAAACCCATGTAACTGCACTGGGCTGAGCTGCATAACATCTATCTATCAACTGGAGTTTGTCCTAAATTGAATGTGTCCTTACATTTCATCTTAGGGCACAGCAAATATAACCAATAATTTAGGGTAATACATGTAAGATGACTTTAGAGGAAGACTTACTCAAACATAACCATTATTGTGAACTGTAATTTGTAAATTATAAGGACTTCTGTAATTCTACAGGAAGTCCATTAACATATTTTGCTATTGCAGTGAATAGAACACTTTTTTTTTCTCCAGAAAGACGTGACTGTTTGTGCTTGGGGTTATTACAATTTCAATATTCTTCCCATATTAGTATTATGATTAACACAGTGATTTCATACTCCACACAGGCAAAAGCTGTGTAATCTCTGTATTATCTATGACGAACGTAAATGTTGACTTTTTAATCTGCAACATTATGTGTGTCTGTATGCATCAAGTACATACACACAGTGGTTGCCTTTAAAAAGTCATAATTTGCCAACAGCTGTCACACAGAGATGTCAAATTACCATCATTTCCCCAAATATTTCAAAAAAGGAGATCTCTGCAGTTGTGTGGGAAGACTGGGAGGTGCTTGCTTTTTTCTTTTCTTTTTTTTAATAGACTCTTTGGTAGAAGAGCACAGCAAGAAACTATCAGCAATGGGGAGTAAGTGGTGCAGTTCCACACATTTTGCTAATTTTCAACATACAAACCACTGCTTTCACCAACTGAAAGTTAAACATCCTATTCAAATGTAATCTACTAAAGTGTTTTAATGTTGTAAAGTGCCACAAAGATTATGGGAACGGCACAGAAAACTCCACAAAGCATTCTAACTATGGGGACAAAAGTTTATTTATTTCAATGTGTATACTGTCCCTTATCTTGAGTTCCCTGGGCTATGGGGCCACAGGCAAAGCACGCCACAAAAAGCACGCTCTTTTGCTCGCCTGCTCTGCACAACTGAAGCAGAGGAAGGAGCTGAATGGTGAATGAAGTCCGTGCCTTTCTTCTTTTCTCCCCCAGAGAGTAGGGTCGCTGTAGGTTAAAGTCATTGGTAGGGCAAAGCAAGCATGCCTATTGTACAGCTTTCAGATATTACCTAACTTTCACATCAGGGATGTAAAACAAAGCACATTCTCAGCTGATAATCTCCTTGAGCTGAATATCACATCTAAGAAAACGAAAAATGCATTTATCTGTATTTCTCAAGCCGGTTGTTAAATGTGTCTGCGACTGTAGGTTGTCATTCTAATTTTCTAATAATAGCTGTCAATCCACAAAACATGGACGTGATGAAAAATGTATTCTTAGCACACAGAAGACAACTTAAGCTCCTTTCTATTTGGTCTTTTCTTTTCCCAATGCTTTTAAATTCGGAGCTCATTCGTAGGAGGTGAAATGCATGCACCAGATATTGTCTATCTGGAGCTATTTTTGCCACTACTCTCTCTTGACAAACTTACTTTGGTTTCTCGGAGTAGAAACTGCAAATCCCGCCCGCTGAGTATACCATGGTTTTTTACGTAGCTGGGAATATAGATAGTGCTTGTTCCGTGAACAGTTCCATGGACTTCCATATAGGTGTGGATGATGTCCAGATAAGCCTTCTTATCCTGTAACAGCGACAATAAAATATTTTCAGTCTTTACACATTTCAAGCAGTAGTGTTCAATCAGAGCTGTTTTTTATCTCCTGTACCACAACAGCCAGAAAAAGCAGTTGTTCATTCATTCTTATATGATTTCAGTAATATTTGATCTTTCATTACATTACCAGTTTTGTTTTCTACTAGATTGGAAAAAAACCTGCAGCTTTTTTATTCATAGTAGAGGTATAAATACATCAATACCAAGGTCCTATTAATTACTGATAGGACAAAAAAAAGAGATCACCATCAGATAGCTGTAATCTCAGTATGCCTAAACAATACTTGGCCTAAAAATACTAAAAAACTCATTTTGAAATATCAGATTTTCACTCTGTTTTTGTCAGAGATGCAAAATAATAGCTATTGTTTATCTTCTTTGTGAAGAAAAGGGTGAATCTCACCTTAGTAAGAGGCACTCTTGCCAGCTGAATAACTGAATACACATATTTATCTAAATACCTAGTATCTGCTTTCCATGAGGTTATCTACAAATATTCCACTTACCTACAATTTTAAAGGCATTTTGGAAAAGACCCACAGAAGAGTAATGGCTTTAGTATTGCATTGAAAAAAATAAAAATAGTACACCATCCTAGTTTGCAAACAAGAATTACTTTAATTTTCAATGCCATATGTTTTTTGAGTTTTAAAGACTACTAGCATTCCAAAAGCAATTAGCTGTAGACTGTATTTACAGTCAGTATGCAGCACAGATCAGAGAGACTTTCCCTCAATATTTGCACATAGTCTTAGTAATAGCTCTAAAATCAGGCAACAAGTTTCTGTACTTCTTGGCAGCAAGAGAGTTTTTAGGAATTCTACTTTCACTCACCATTTTTGTCATGTAAATTCTGTACACTGTTCCTCCACAGCCTTGTGTGAAAGCTGGCCAACAATTTTACTGAAGTTCATTCAAAGGGCAAGTAGACAGGTGAAAAACCTGAGTTTTCAAATCTTGCAGGAGCAATAAGGTATCAGGACTAGCTGAATGAACACTATCACTTCTTCAAACATCCCTGCTAAAGTAGCTGTTGGTATACATTTGAATACACAGGGTATTTAATGGCACATAACAACCGGCTTCCAGCTTTAGCTCGCTCTACTGGTGACAGTGTGATGAAGTGGATTGCCTGCCTCCTTATTAAATCGCCCTGTTCTGGTAGCTATGCCAAAGTTGCACCCACCAGACAATGTCCTGGGCTAAGCATTACATAAACTAGCCAACAAACGAGACAAATGTGCTTTCATGTTTGATGTGGTTGCTGTTATTGTTAATTAACACAAATTATTTAAAAAACTAAAAGCTTGCTCTGTTTTTTATTTTTCCTTTTACTTCAAATTTTAATTACTCTGAAAGAGATGTTCCTCCCATTATTTGTAAAGTAGCATAATTAGGAACTGTTGAGAAGCTCATATATTTTGTTTAGAGAAGATCCACTGTAGAACTTTTTCTTTGCAAATGTGCAGGAGAAATATAAATAGAGTACCCTGGTCTTGTTTCCAGAATGCAGCAGTAGTCTGTCGCTGGAGGCACATCTTAACCCTGCCTCGCTGGCTTTTCCTACGAGCAGAGCCTATGAGTTGGGCTTCAGTGTTGTGAATGGGAGGAGAAGGCAATGAAGCACAGGTAGTACTGCCATGATCTGCCTACAGTAAGAACACTAATGCACGTGCCTCAGATTTTATCGGCTCGTATCACACAACCTGGTGACATGAATGCACTCTAACTCAAGAAAAACAGGAGAAGCAGGCAGCTGAAAAGAACAAAACCAGGATTACCTAAAATTGCACTTAAGAGTTCATAGACAATTTTACAAACCTGTTACAGAATATTTAGCTGCTCTAAAGTAAAATATTTGACATGAAAATGATTTAGTCTTTATAATCTTTCTAATGGTTCCTGAGAAACTGCAGTGTTGGCTGCAGGACTGTTGAAGATTTTATAGACGTTCAAAAGAAAAATCCATGAATCATTACTGAACACAGAGACACAACTTTTGCCCCAAGAAGTCCATGAGCCACTGGTGGCTGCGAAACATGCCTGATTTCACATTCTTTCTTACACATCAAGTTTTGGCTATTTTTGGAGTCAGAATACTGGACTAGATAAATCTTTGATCTGAACTGGCCTTGCTGCCATCTCATTATCTTTATTAGCTGTTTTTCAAAGATGAATGTAAAATGGACCAAAAGAAATGTAACATTTTCATGTGTCTCCTGTTTATACGTGATGCCAATACAAATCTAGTGGGATTCTGAGAAGCATCTGTGAAGTTCGTTGCTTAAATTCTGCTGGAAACACTCTTTGATACATCCAATGGACCTTGAATTTAGCACAAAGTATTCTCCACATCATCTCCCTTCTATATCCATGTGCTGTCCTCTACATAAATACCAGCACTTGATGACTACAAAACAGGGAATATAGGGTTTGAAAAAAATAAAAAAATGAGTATACTAAGATAGGATGAAAAGAACAGGCTTCCATGCTGCACTTAGAGTAGTATTTTTAGGAGGGAGAGGGAGGGTTTTTACTTAAACCCTTGAAGTTACAAAAACATATCATACTGAGCACACAAACAAATAATATTTAAAATCAATATATAATCAATCAATACAATTTAGGAAGACAAACAAAAGCAGTGATATAATCACAGCATGTTTTAAGCTTCTCTGCAAGTGCAAACAAAATATTAAATTAACCATCCATAACCTTCGTTGAGAACGTTACGTAAGCACATGACTGATGTTTTCCCTGATTCAGAATCTAAAACCACTGATAAAACATTTAGTATCCCAAATAGGATCAATTCTTCCATCCATGATATTTAGAAAAATAATGGATTTTTAAATGATATCACTGGGTTTCCACCTCCACAAGATGGGTAACTACTATAGACTGTGCAATAAAGCCTATAGAAATTGTTTTTCCTCACAAAGGAAACCTTGTAGATATATAAATGTAAGTAAAGGGATCATTATGTAAAAATTTTATGAATTAGTTTTCAAACCACAAGACTAAAAACATGAAAAAACAACACACACAAGCTGGGGAAAGTCATCCCACCAAGGGCAACCCTTTTTTTTAACCAAATGAAACTTTTCAAGAACAATTGGAAATGAGAGCAGCATCTTTCCTTCATTCCCAGTAAATAAACCAAGTGTTTTTAATTTTTCCAACAGTCTTTCTGATGGAAAAAAACCCAACCAAACCCAACAAAAAAGCCTAGCCAAAAATTCAGAGAGCACAATCCGCAAAACAGTCACTCCTTTATTCCTTTATGCACTTTCAGTCAAAAGCAACTGCTTTTACAATCATCTATAAAGTACCACAAAAATACCATTAGCACTTTATACCTTACACAAATCTCACTAACATTTGTCTCCTTTTGCATTTAAGTAGTCCTGAGTTTCCACTTTTCTTATAGGAAAGTGTTATTTTGGACCATAAAAGTATATATTGTAATAAGCCACTTCACAAAAGTAATCTGGACACATAATTCAATTATAAATGTTAAAAAATTAGAATTAGAAAATGGGAGGGTAAATATGGCATTTATAAATAGAAAGGCTGCAAGTAAATAAATCAAGAAATGTGATTTGCAAACAAAATATCAACATTCCTTCAACTGTTAATCCACTTCCCAGGTTTGCTTGCTTGGGTGCAGATATAAATAAACTTTTATCTTACATGACTTGACAGTAAACTCCAGATTTTTACTTCCTCCAAAATGAATTCAAAGAGAAAATATCATGGGCTGCTGGCTAGTAATGCAAAATCGACATTCTCTGCAGATTTTGTATCAGACTGTGCTATTCACCCATGTCTGCTGTCTATATTGCAAATCTATCCTTCGAGCATGAAAGATAACCACATAAAAAAAAAATAAAGAGCAAATTACTTCTCCTAAGAATCAAAATGGAAGAGTAATGGTGAGTAACAGTCATTCAAACCTTTTTTGAAACAATTTTTCAGCAGCTAAAATAAACATGCCATTCAGGAAAGTGCTTTTTGTTGATCATTGACTGCAGAACTGTTATTACTCTTCAGCAATTATTTCCACCTACTTTTAAAAGCATCATCATAATGCCTTTCTCACCAAAGAAATCAAATGCCAACTGTCTGATAAGTCTTTCCTTAAGACAATGTTGACAAGAAGACACAGTCTAAAAGGTTGAAAAGTTAAGTTTGGTGGGTGAAAAATTTAAGTATAAAAGCTACAAAAATATGTGGTAGAAACACGATGCATTAAGAACTAAAATCTGCTTTTAGTTTTCTTGATGTGGTAGAAGGTGGTAACTAACAACTCTGCTCTACCATCAGTTTGTCAGTCTGAGGTTATCACAGTATTTTGCAATTTTAGACCATTTGGGTACCCTTGCAGAACACCAGCTATTCAGCACTGAATGAAACTAAGCACCACATATGCAGAAATACAGGCCAACTACATTACAGAAAAGCTTGAATTAAGAGTCCTAAACTGGTTTATGGGTTGAAAGTTGAAACTGCAAAATGTATTTAAACCAGCCCATATATGCAGTCTCACTTTCTTACATTGAACATGTCAGAACAAAATGATTTTATAAAGCTTGGACAAATATAATGCAGAAAACTAAGTACTAGGAGAGATCTTTTTACTGCATTCAGCTCTGGCCCCCCAGCAGGAGGAGGACATGGACCTGCTGAAGCGAGTCCAGAGGAGGGCCACAGAGATGATCAGAGGGCTGGAGCANGTATGTCCTCAATGCATACTGTTAAGTCTAGAAGTCCCAACACTTGGGTGCTTATTTACCAAAATGTGTACATACAGTGTATGGAAATTGAGATTGAGACACACACATATGATTGTAAAATCTCTCTTTTTGAGAAGCCTCACACTCTCAAAGACTTTTCAAGACATCCCTGAATAATGAAAATCCTGTTCTACTGGGGAAACTAGAAGACAGCACAAATGCTGGAGAATTCTATGTGCAACAATATTAAGATACAGTGGTAAATCACCAAGTGATGATGATGCCTCTTGGACCTCAAATATGAATCTTTCAAACTCCTAGGCACAGAGTACTTAATGCAGAGTACTGAATTTATAAATGGATCTGAAGAGGATTCAATGTTTCATGATGAGCAACTGTGAATTCTACGCTGAATAAGTTATCTGAAACTCAATTAAGTGTTAACTATATAAATATATAAACCCAACAAAATTAAAATAGTCAATTCTTTCTGTAGAAGGAAATCCACTCTCACCAAATTGGTCATGTACTCTGAAGAAACCAATGAGCAAATAGAAAATAATGACTCAGTTTGTGCATTGTACTTGATTTTTAAAAAAAACAAACACCCCCTGCCTCCCCACCCCCCCTAAAAAAAAAACAACCTGAACCCAAAACCCAACCACAAAATGTCTTTAAAAATTATTAAAGGAACTAAGTCTCCTCAGGATAAAAGAGTATGACCCTTGTGAATGAATACTCAGGATTCTGAAAAGAATAAAGAAGTTATAATGTGCAATTAATACATAATATTCAGAGTAGCAAAACTGAAATTAACTTCAAAATGTTGCAGAAAAACATCACAATACTGAATACTTAAGGTTGTAAAGCTTTTGAAAAAGCCCCCTCAGTAACCTAAGGGACTGAGTGACTAGGATGTAGAATGGCAGATTCAATGTAAATAAACAAAGTAATGCATGTGCTGAAAACTAGTCCCTGCTTCACATATGAATAATGGACCTGAGCTTCAAGAATGAAGACTTTGTGTTATGAAAAACTATGATTACGGTCCATGAAAAAAAAATCATTCCACCCACCAAGTAAATGATAGGAATTATTTGGAAAGATATAGAGAAATAAAGAGAAAAAACATTGAACTGTTCTATAAACATACAGTCCTCTCCTCCCTTTAACACTGTCGCAGTTCTAGTCTCTTATCAAAAAGAAGCCAAGAATACTGGATGTGGTTCTGAGAGGGGTAAGAAGGATCCAAGCTACAGAATGGTTTCCATTGCTACATAAACAAACCTGTAATGATTAAGTTATGGTTCTTCAGCTTGGAAAAGACAACTTGGCAGAATATGAGAGAGGTTTACAAAACCGTAATTGGCATAAAGAACATGGGTAGTGACTGATTATTCATAATGTCTTGCTACAAAGGAAACCAAACAAAGCTACTAGGAGGCAGGTTTAGAAAAACCCAAAAGTTAATGGTTCCTTCTGCAACAGGTCAGAGATTTGAGGGCCTCCATGACAAAGAACATAGTGGAGGCAAAAAAGTTTGCACAGGTTCATGACCGGACAAGCGCTCTGAAGTCACCTCTTGCTGAGATCTCAAAAGCATCTCAACAGTTTATCAATAGACAGATTCAGAAAATACTCTGACCTGAAAAAAGCTGGAAAGAGAGAGAATATGCAAAGGAAGTATTACGTAACTTTACCATGCTTTTGCTCTTCCCTGAATGTCCATTTATAGCTTCTTTGTTAGGCACCTACCATATATTTCTGCATAAAATACACATTAGCGCATATACGTTATTTATTTGCACATACGTAATCTTTGCACAAAGAACAAATAAAATATCACAGTAAAGACTTAGGTTCTTCAAGATCTGCCAGAAATTCTGTTTATTCACTTCCCTATCCTCATCTTTATTTCATTCTTCATTTCTTGCAGTTCTTCATCCATGAAGTTTTCTCCATTTTTTTCTACAGTGAGGTTTTTGAAAGATAGGACAATTTCATTGTCATGTAATGGGCACTAACACGTAACCAGGAATTTCCTGTCCTTCAAATGGAAATTTCCAGAACTAACAATGACACATTTTTTTCTTTCTTTCTTCATAATAAATGAAATTCTAATTTTAATAATAAATGTTGAAGAATAAGCCTTCAGAAGTGTACATACATGTATACTTATTTACTGCACTTAGAGCTGTTCATTTGCTTTGATTTACTTGGGGTTTTGATCCATACTTCTTTCAGAAGCAAATAGTGAGTTTCAGACACGTTGCTGAACTACAGCATCTGTCTCACTTCAATACGTTATGTGGCATAATGCAGGACAGTGCTCCTGGTGCCTGGTGCCAGCAACTAGGGTAAGCCTCAATCAATAGATAAGCCCACAGTGCTGCTGCAAATTTGGACGAAGACAAAATAAGACCACCACGTTTGTGAGGGCACTGACCACATGGGAAAGAAGAGGTGAGAAGGATCTTTTCTCCCTTCCCTTACGGCTCTTTTAGCTTAAAAAAAATGAAGTGAAATGTTCTGCCAAAGTCTGTTGCTAAATGTGAAGCACAAAAAACCAATCAGAAGGAAGGGAAAGGCAACGCTGCCAACAGTGAGACACTGATCTCTGCTCATAACAGAAACATTCCTAGTAGTATAATTATTCTCTCTGACTTATCCCCACTTTCTTCCTCCCACTTCATGCAACAGGGTATATGACAGGGAAACTACATACGTCACACAGAGCTATAATGGGGAGAAGGGAGTAAGAACAGCCTTGGTTATGTACTTTCCCATTAAGAACAAGCTAAATGTAACCATTTCCCACCTCCAATTCTTCAAAATTGGTAATGCAGACAGTATACATTTAAGAAGAATGCCCATCTTGTCAAGTGACATTAGTAACAAACTCACACGTTAGGTTGCCTTTAAATATATAAATATTTTTCAGGCAACTGCAATACACTACAATAAAATCTACTAAAGCAATCATCATACAATTGTAGGTTATGCATTTATTGGTATTTTCTGATATAAGCAAAATTCTGACTTCTCTCACAGCACTCCACAAAAAATAAATAGCAAATAAGTGTAAAATTATTCTTGATTCTTTTTTCTTTCTAGCATTAAGGGTAGAAGTATTGGAATAGTATGACAAGAACTTGCAGAAAGAACAAAGGAAAAAAAGACTTAGACTGAAAAAGGAGTCAAGACAACGTAAAAGGCTTCAAACATTCCCTTTTAATTGCAATATTCTGTAATTAAAGCCAATTTTGATAATGGAGAGCATTATGGGTTTCACTCACATTTTATTCATTCCTTATTTTTCACTTTGGGAGATAGGACTCTCTTTACTCCTTAGCAGTGTCAGAAATCCTAGACAAAACCCCAAACCTTTAATTACAACAAACACATTCAAAACTTGGCAAATGTTGCCCTTGATAGCTTTCCTCTAAGAATAACCTTTAGAAATGTAGTGAAATTCTTTAGAGCCTCCTATTTGTAATCCTCAACCCACTTAAGACTGATTTAGTTATCAGAGGGAAGTAAACAAGACGCATCTTACAGTCTCTGCAGCTTACATCCTTCCTGACCTCCAGCAAGATGTACCTAGACTTGCCCACTGTCACACAGGACGAATGCCACTGGTCTCAGGCCACGGACTGACATTTTTTTCTGCCTCCAGCAGAGCTGACAGAAGTCATCTGTGTATTCCTCCTGCTATTACTCCTCATATTCATACCAGAGTTGTGCCCCATTGAACAATGTGGGAAAACAGAATATTGTCTGTAAGCAATCCATATTCTCTTCAGGTACAATAACCCAGTTAGTTTACACAGTTTAAGTGGGTCATCTGAGCAAGCCTCACCAACACTGCCCAGCCACGCAGCAGAGCTGGGAATATGGGGATTTCTAGCAAAGATGAAATGACAAGTAATATGGCATCTATTCTTTTTAACGTGCCTTGTCAGATGCAGAAAAGGATCCATGCCCATGACTATATAAAACCATGATGGCAGTTAGTTATTCTAGTCCCACCCACAGGAAAAAAGGTCCTGTGTGTACCTCAGTTCCATTTCAACCTGCCTGGTTTAAAATTAAACAATTTATTTGCAACTAATATTCCCCCAAAGCACCTCAGTCTGGGGACTGGAATGCTCTCCCCTTCATACTGTGCTTCTCTAACAACTGATCAGACCCAGCAGTGACAGGTATTCTGTGGAGACTACATTTTTGTTAATTGGCCATGTTCAATATAAAGAAAAGTAGCAGGATAAATAGATTAGTTGGGTTCAGTACAAGCCATGGTGGCAGTTGAAAAGAGCATTGAACAGAGAAAATGAAGGAAACATGAAATAACACAGACACAAGATTCGCTCAGGCTTCCTGTTGATCATAAGAATTGGATTTTATCACTCCAGATAACACATCCCACATTGCCACCAATTCAAAACCTATCTGCAGTGATTACACTTTAGGTACCAGTGCGTATGGGCACGGCTGCAGTCACAATCAGCAAGTTACAGTTTTAACGTGCTTGATGTAACAAGCATACAGTAAGCATTTTAATATGGCCAGGTATTAAGTCATACATCTTGGAAGAAACGAGACAGGAAATACTTATTGAAATGGAGCAGTGACTCGAAAAGCAGCAGTTATTAAAGAAAATATATAAATATATATATATACACACACACAAGGATTTTGGCTGAGAAGTTGTCTAAACACGAGTTTCTAATGTTGAAAAGGGGCTATGTGTAATACTGCATATAGTATTTCAGTTTGACTTGGTGCTGGTATGGCTTACATGCTCTTTGCTAACATTCACATTTCAAAAGGCACGTGAACAAACTTGAAATCTGTTTGTTCAGAGAAAACAGATATGTGAGAACAATTAAGTATGAGACAGCACAAAGCTCTCCGTTGTTCAGCACTCATGCTTTTCAGGAGATGACTATGGGTTAACTTTGACCTCAACCTATATATTTTTACAGGGAAACAGAACAGAAACGTCATCGGTCCAGCAGACAAAGTCTATAACTGCTACTAAGACTGGAAACTGCATTATTTCTCATACAGGTTTCTAAATGGTAAAGTCTTAAGGGAGAAAGCAATTACCTGAAGATTTTACCATAGGAAATAGTGGGGTTTCCATCGTGTGCTATTTAAAAATCAAGATTGGATGTTCTTTTCCAAAGAGCCATAGTTTTGTCTTAATCAGCCCATGAATATCCTGTGTGTCATACAAAATCTCAGACTAGGCAATCACAGATCTCCCCTCTGGGCATATAAACTATTAATACATATTTCTGAAATCACGCAGACTGAATAAACCAAGAAAGATATGTATGTCAGTGAAAAAAAAAACCAACACCCTGATGACTAAGCAACTATCTTGTTACTTAAATCCAACTAGTATTCAACAGGTTGTTCTGCTGATACGCACTACAAATCAGGTCAGGAAGTGTAGATGATTACTATATGCAACTGTTCCTGAGAGTCTGATAATGAGATCAGGAACTAAAAGTATGAGAGCCGCAGCTAGAAGAGACTTGAATGAAAGGATCTTAGCTCGGCTCCAGTATTCTGCCGACAGAAGAGACTGCACATGGGGTTACAATAAGTCATTCTATACCATGAGCCGAACAGAATAATTGTCATAGTATTTACTATGATGCAAAGCAAAATTTCCTTTTAAGACACAGATTACATGGCTTAGTGCAATAAGCTCAGATACAAACCTGAGAGATCACAATCGAAAATGCATAGCTAATATACATATTTTTCTCAGCACAGAAACCAAGAAGCATTCAGCTTTATCTTTCTGCTACCATAAACACTGGCAAGATTCTCCCATTTCTCTTAAGTTTTTGTTTTGTCTCACAGATGGACCATTTAGCTGTAATTTTTCAATAATCACAATTACCAGACTAAATGTTGGTTCTGTGTTCAGAAAACTGTGCAAGACCAATATTCTCATGCCAATGAACAGAAAAGGAAAGAAAATGTGAGACGCAGGTGATCTCACACTGCCTGATCGTTTGGTCCTATGTATGGCACAGCACACACTGATTAGTTCCCCTTTCAGTTGACAAGAGCATTAAAATAAGGTCTTTTTAGGCCTGAGAGAAGGCATACAGAGTATATGGGGAGCTAGAGGTAACTTGGAAGAAATCCAGTTATTAGTAAGTAATCACTTTTCTTTGAAAACTGCATAAGAGACACTCTGCCAGGTGTGGCAGCCTGGAAGGAGCTCCGGAAAAGGACAGTGGACAAAAAGCAGAGACCACTGTGAGCTTAACAGCACAATATAGTTTAAGGTGGTGAAAGTATGACCTAACTTCAGCGGTGTTACTCTGCAGCTCTTGTCTGCAGATGGGAGACAATACAGTAATATTTAATAAACAGAACTCTGATATTATTACAGAAAGATGAAAGGAGATTGAACATTTCTAGGGTCTTTAGTGAAGCACAATTTCCAGTTCAAAATACAGAATATTTTTGGTTGTAGATATAAGAAAATAAATGAGAGACATATTTGCTTATGATTGATTAAAGTTCACAAAGCCTCTGACACCTTCAATTTTCCATTACTCCTAACAGCTTCTGCATTTTCCAAAATTATTGTGATATCAAAACTATAAAAACTTTTTAGTCCATCAGAAAGATGTGCATAAATAGCAAAGGATCGACATCAATCTAGACAGAAGCTTCATCATCAGAAAGACTTTAAAATGTTCAATTTAATTATTTAAATATGTTTATTTTCAGAAAAAGAACTTAATATATTTAGAGAGAAGGGATACTTTTTAAATTTAGAGTGATGCTTTATATGGATCAAAATAAATTTGCTCAAGTATACAAGTATAGAAAACTTACCTTCCAGAAGTTATCTACTTTGCCATAAACAAGAGATTGATTCTGCCTTTTGATGTCATTAATGTGTTTAATGTCACTGGAATTCAGATGCTGCTCTACCACAAATCCAAGGAAGCTGTTATCCGGAGTGTGAGCTGTAAGAAACGGAGCACATTCAAAATCTTTTGAAGTAACACTTAACGTTATAACAGCATGAATGTTGTCAGAAAAGTAGGTATAAGGAACATACTATTCAACAGATCACTTCCTTCACATTCATACTGAGATACATTTGCTTGCTTTATTATCAAGAATAGTTCTTATTAATCTTAAGTCATGCTGCATATGTCTACTGAAGTAAGCAGGTTTTTTCTGGCTTGTTTCTGGCAATAAAAATTCTGCAGCTGGACTGAGGCCAATGAGAATAATTTTTTGTGTGCTAAGCTTTATTTTACTATTAAAGATAAGAGAACCAGAAGAAATCCAGCTTGACAGAGATGCAACACCAACAATTTGAAAAACCCCTGGATTTATGCTTGTTAACAAAGCTGTGTGTTGCTCAATGTCATAAAGAAATTTTAGTAAATGTGTTGAGTTCACCTCCTATATTGGAAGAGCTAACACCAACCATCCAACTCACTGCATATTATGTATCCACACTAATTACTCGCCTACAGAGTCACACTATGCCAATCAGAATACAAATTTCACTGCCTAATTCACTCAGATATATCTATCGTAAAATATTGAAAGGTGACAACTGAAGCTAGAAAAATTATTGTGCTAATTCACTGTCCAGACAAATAAAATGCATGCAAAGGATTTACTTTTCTGTATTATTTTTAGCCTCTACTGGTCTTTTTCTAGCAGTGACATCCAGCCACTAGCCACTGTTCTCCTCCTATAAAGACACAGACCTATAGGCTAATTAAAACTAAGGAGGATTTTGTTCTGGGTTTTGTTGTTGCTTTGTTTTGTGTGAATTTTTTATTCTTTTGTGTGTGTGTGTGTGTGTGTGTGTGTAGACAAGGTGTTTAATTCCAGCGATGGACTCCAACATTCAAGGCTCCAGGTAAAAATCCATCCCTACTATAGAAAAAATACTCCAGCATATGAGATTTTTGCATCTATCTGAAAAGTGTCATAGCCTCACAAGTTTACATTGAAATAGGCTGCAATAAACATTAAGATCTCCTCTGTTTTAAATTTTGGCAGACAAGTTGACAAATTCTTAGTAAGCACACTTTGCAAAGTTAAAAACCAAACCAAACCCAAACCCCAAAGACAACACCCCCAAGCATTTATAATACACGCAATGCTAAACCTATGGTCAGAGTTCTAAAATAAATAAATAAATAAAAAAATAAGATTTTATTGCAATTATGAGGTTTTGTTTTTTAATTCCTGAAAATCAGCCAACTGAATAATGCAGTAGAACAGAGAAACCATACACAGTGTACACTTCCCTCTGCCATTACATTTAGTCTTTCAAATGACAATTACTCTTTTTTTACAAAAAATGCCTCAGCAACAGCTAGGCACTCACTTGTACCCAAGGACTTTTTAGAATTTAGCATAGCAAATGGCATGTTGCAAATATGCCTGAGAAGGGGCATTTTTCCATCCTTTCATATTTTTGGATGAGAGACTGCATTCAAAGGAGAGGCAAGGCAGTACACACTCAAAAGAAAAATAAATCTTTGTTAAAGTTAGCACTTAGAACTGGTGGAATTCATTGCCC
The DNA here is from genome assembly GCA_013400195.1 of Aramus guarauna. Lineage (NCBI taxonomy): Eukaryota > Metazoa > Chordata > Aves > Gruiformes > Aramidae > Aramus > Aramus guarauna. The sequence continues at coordinate 59,358 of VXBL01003920.1, forward strand.
CAGACAGCACTGACAGGAAGCACTGAGATGGACTTCTAAGCAAGATCATGCAGTTTTAAAAGCATCGGTGCTGTTATTTTGCATAAAAGAATTTAAATCAAAAACAAAAAGCACAAAAAAAACCCTTTTGCTTCTGGAAAGCTCAGAGAACAGTCAAGCATTTAGTAATATGCCCCAAGTTTGAATATGGCTTGCTCGTTGCTCACTAATAATTTTCTGCCATTATAATCAGAGTTCTCAAAACATAATAGAGTCTGGGGATCTTGGGAAGCTATCCAGGGTTCCAATCTGTCATAAAATCTTTACTGATGCGTAACATGCGCTTTTAACCACAACCCCATAAAGATGGTGCTATCTCTGCAGCAGAGAACAAAAAACAGAAGTAAACTTTACATATTGCAAAACATGCTGACTCTTCTGCACCTAGTACAGAAAGAAGCAAAATCCTTGAATAATCTATAGCACTGGAATCACTCATGCTTCAGAATGAGTTTGCTTGCAATTTATTTACCACTTTTCCTGCAAAGGAAAACCCACAGTCATTTCCAGTAGTAAAAATTGGAAATGGTTATTTATTGAAATTCCAATAGTCATACTCTTCTGCAAATTCATTATGAAGTTATTTGCTCTGAACAAGAGACTGCAACAGTAGTCTATACTGCCACAACAGAGATTATCTCTACCGAGAAGATTTACTTTCTCCTCCATTTCATGGAGTGGGATTGAGGAGTGCAGACACACAGTATGCAGCTGTACCACAAGTATTCATGCAACTATTTTCCTCAAGTGCATCATCACCCTTAGTGCTATCTTGGATAGGATCTCATGCACAAATTTCCCAAGAGCTGGACTACTTAAATGCAGCATGATGGAGCTTTCAGCTCCTTTTCCATTTAGGACATAAACCAATAAATATTAGCAAACCAGGCGGATGTGGAACAAGATCTGCTTACTAAGACACAAACTCTGCAACCACTTCCAAGTCACATTTTCCCACCACGCATTTTGTTACTTGCTTCGAAACAACTGTGAATGCAGTCTTTTATCTTTTGAACAACCTTCACTTATATTTCTCTGGAAAAACTTGCACAGCAAATGTTGACAGACAAAATACGCCTCTCAAGAATTTTACAGGGCAACTGAAATCAAAAGCATGTCAACCAGACGGCAGCATGTATAATTCTGCTATGAAAAGCAGAAAAGTTTGAAAGACTTGACTATGAAGTCTGATGAGAAAGAACAGTGCCTGCCCTGGCCTTAGTCTCAGATGGGGACCACCACCAAACTTTGGAGGTCAGGCTGGTCAGTACCAAGTGTTTCATTACAGACTTGGGCTGAGAAGTTGCTGCATACAACAGCATGCACTTTCCTCTTTCCTAAGCCTCACTTACCCTCAAAATCACTGGCAGTAGTGAATCTTTCTGCACCTTTCAGAGATAACAAACTCAAACTACTACTACAATGCAAGAGAAAGATACTTTGATTCTAGAACCTTTTGCCATGAAGTCAAAGATTAGGGCTACAGCAGGTCACTGAAATAATTTAATCTGATTCAAATTATAGAGAATTTTTTTTTGTGTGTGTGTTTGTTTCTTTTTCAGATTTTTTTGGAAGCTATTTAATGATGCTTCAAATATCTACAGCAGTGCTCAAATCTACTACTTGTTTTTCAATATCTTTGTACACTGCTGGCAAATAAATGTGAACCAGTTCACCTCGGGATGAATGCTCACAATATGAAAACAAGCTAGGTGAAAATTTTGAGAGATCCACAAAAAAGTAGAGACAAAAAAAATTAATTTTGCTAATTGTTAGTTTATTAATCTTGAACACAAAGAAACAGCAAAGGAATTGTGCAGCTCAATTGTTGTGGAGAAAAAAGCAGAAATACAACAACATAGTTACAAACTTGAGTTTAACATGACGAAATGCAAGAATGTGGTTTATAAAAAATGCAATCTAGCAAGTTCCTCAAAATCCCATCACTCCATAGCAGGATTTCAGAAGACAAAACTAACAAAAAACAGACTGACACTTGAAGGAAAGGCCAATCACCTCTTTCCACAGATACCCTGAGAATAAAGTTCCCTACCATTATTTATATCAAGTTGTTACTGTTATTTTCCGCTTGCTGGATGAAAGCACGGTAGAGCTTTTGCAAAGTCTGCTGATGCTTATTGACACAATTCTCTCCGTTTAGCAGCTGCATTTTATTAAACTATAAACTTGTCTTTCATACAATCATAGAATAGTTTAGGTTGGAAAAGACCTTTATGATCGAGTCTAACTGTTAACCTAGCACTGCCAAGTCTACCACTAACCCATGTCCCTGAGCACCACATCTATGTGTCTTTTAAATACCACCAGGGATGGTGACTCAACCACTTCCCCGGGCAGCCTGTTCCAATGCTTGATAATCCTCTCAGTGAAGAAATTTTTCTGAATATCCAATCTAAACCTCCGCTGGCACAATTTGGGGCTGCTTCTTGTGGTCCTGTCACTTGTTACTTGGGAGAAGAGACCAACACCCATCTCACTACAACCCCCTTTCAGGCTGTTGTAGAGAATGATAAGGTCTCCCCTCAGCCTCCTTTTCTCCAGACTAAACAACCCCAGTTCCCTGAGCCGCTCCTCATAAGACTTGTGCTCTAGACCCTTCACCAGTTTTGCTGCTCTTCTTTGGACATGCTCCAGCATCTCGGTACAAAAATTCTACAACTCCAAAGCAAATCCTCCAAGCGAAACTCTACAAGCTCCAACTTACTTAGAATCACAGGGATACTTACGGAACATTGTATAAAACTGCTGTGGATTGAGGTTCCACTTTCCCCATGGTGTCTTGTGGCCTTTAGACTGGGCATAATGGGCATGGTTAAACTCTGGTTCAGTTCCAAAGGAATCCAGAACTCTTAGCATACACCTAAAAGAAAAAAAAAAATAAATTACTGTAGGTACACATCCATACGTATATACAAGCATTTGCACATATATCCATAGTTATGATAATTAAGAAGATATATTTTGGTTTTATATGTTTTGGTTTTGTTTGCAACTGTGGATGATTTATAAACTGAAGATACATTTTAATTACAAACATTTCTATTCATATTACATTCACAAAGACATTACGATCAAGAAATTCAAAGATATATCAGACATTCAAATAGAAACTCTGGCACTTAGTCTGGGTGTCTGTCTTCTTACAGAATGAAGTTATGCTTTAACATCCAAGTAGAGCTTATGGGAATTCTACTTTGGTCACCTACATTCCTGGGGCTCTGAAGTAGAATTTAGGCAGAAGAACAGAGGATTCTTCATCTATTTTCTAGTGTTTTCATCCATTACTACAAAACCAATGCAACAACCAAGGGCCACATGCCAAGAAGATCAGAGCAGAATAGCACTTTGTCTTTAGATAATTGTATTTAGTCTTCAGGTTCTGACTTTTGGGTCAATTAGACTTACTGGAGAAGCACTGAAGACAGTTTAATTTGCTGAACGTTTGCAGTCAGGCCATTTATTTGTTTTATTTTGAAACACCTCGTCACAGACTTCTGAAGAAACCATATAGAAGTCAAATATCTGCAACAACCAGTCTACAACTGAGAGAAACCTTGGCATTGGATTACAAAGTGTCTGGGATGAAAGATACATGCTCAGTCCTTTAATAAAGGACTTTTAATAAAGTCCTAGTAATTCCTTGAAAAAAAAAATTACTTCATTTACAAGCAGGTCCTTTCAAAAAAGAGCTCATAGTACATGCAAGGCAGCAAAAGCCTCAGTATGAAGAAGACGGCACACATTCTAGCATACAGATTCCCAAAGTTATGTTTCCAAAATGCAGCCAGCCAAACCTTTGATATGGCTTGGACAGGAACTTTATGGGCATCATACTGACCATTGGCTCCACTGCAAAAGAACTGGATTATATAGCTCCAAAGTTGCTGACCATCTCATTCTTCAGCCCTCCACAAACAACATGCTCAGAAAAGACTTATATAGGATGTATTTCTACATCATGTGCCACCATGTTATAAAGACATGAACTTTTATCACTGCACCTTGTATCATTGGGCTTGTACATGCTAAGGAATAAACACAACTTCTTGGGTGGCAGAGAAGGGAGGTAGCTGCAACAGTTCCTATTAAAAATAGCTATATTTCTTAGTCTTCAACATTTCCTGTGCCCCAATTCCATACACATTCTGTTCAGTAAAACATCAAGATTCAGGATTTAAAATCTGAAAGAACTTAGCCCCCCAAAGGTGAAAGAACTTGGCTCCAACCATTTTTCAGCTTTAAGAAATGAAAGCATTTCATCCCAAAAATACATTTATGCATTTCTTATTTGTTGCTCCTTTCTCTAAAGTATCCACTGAATTGAGAAATAGAAAAAAACAACTTTTAAATTCTCATATGAAATGCCACCTTTGTACTTGAAAGTACAAATAGAGCAAATTTACTTTTTTTTTTTTTTTTTTGTATCTTCACAGAGCTCTTTTAAGCAAAAAGAAAGTCAAAATATACAACACATTATGATTCACCAAACAACAAAGCTGACAGATCAGTTTCTGTGCAGTGTTTTATGTCGACTGTTCTCAATGAAAATATTTTACAACAGTGGCAATTATCTCTGCATAATACAAAATACTCCAGCAGGACCAAAACAACTTCTGCACTGATGAATCATTCAGTAATAAAAGCCCTTTTATTTCTTGGCAGGCCTTAAAACAAATTTTTTATCAAATATACAGCTTTTGACCTGGTACTTGAGTAGAGGCAATGAAAAAATGGGTGAAAGCTACTGAAAAACTGCAACATTACTAGAGTTTGTCACATTATATATGTAACGAGCACTATATCACATGTGATCATCTCAATGCTTTGTTTCCTCTCTTTTTCCGGTATTGAGAAGTAAGGGACGCAGCACTAACTGTTCACAGGGAGATGTGTCACTATGCCAAATACAGACAGGGTCTCTGAAGCAGGACATGATGCAATGGAAACTAAGCTAAACTGGGAAGCAGGGAAAACAAAACAAAAAAATAATCATATGATTCAGGCATAAAGTAAGTCGGAAAAGAGAAAAGGATCACAGGAGAAAGTGCAAGCGTGTGCAGAAATGGTATGAGAGATCAAAGGTTCAAATGGTGAACCTAATCCCTGAAATGTAGCAGAAAAGAACTGGTAAAGATTTAAAATTTAGAAATGAATGTAATTAATGCTAGTTATGCTGAACTGATATTTTATCATATGTATGAACGTCTCAATTGTCTGCCCAAGTACTATATTCTCCATTTGTTTCACTTAGTGGTTTAAATCTCTTTCAACTGAACTATTGTAAAATGAAAAGTTTAATTTTGCATACAATGTTTTATCATTTCTAAAGTGAATTAATTAATGTTGAAAATGGCAAAACAGGTGGTTTTTTAAAAAAATCAGGGATATAGTTTAAATAAAAATGTTAATTTAGTGTGATTTTTAACTTCAGTTTTTCACTCTGTTCCCCCTTCCTTCCTAAAATGTCACCTAGCTTTAGCAGTGAAGTTGCAGAGAATTACAGCATGCCTTAGAAATGGTGTCAGACTGATTAGTCTATTCATGGACTAATTAAAAAGAGGATTGGTGGGTAGCAAATTGCTTATAGAAACTTCCACACTAAAGTCTTCTTTCTTCTAGCATATTAGAAGTGACAATTTTTGGGCTTAGACAAAAGTGACCCAGGACTATCACCATTTTTAAAGTGAGCATTTTTCCATAATTCTTGGGTGTAAGCAAAATCGTAGCTGGGCTCTCCTACTAAAAGAATATATACGCACTTTTTCATATCCTTCTCCCACCTGAGGATATAATATACTTACATATACTTCATCTTTGTTTAAATAAGCAATGCTGTCCAGCAGCACCTATCGCTATCAGCAACTAGTGTTTATGCCAGCATAAACTGCTAAATAGAGTGTACATATATGTCAGTGGCTGCAGACATCTTCCTGGGAGTAGGCTGGTCAAAACTCAACTGGTTCTGGTTTGGATGCTCTGTAGGTGCACTGACCTCAGACACAGCAACCTGCCAGCACAGATACAGGACTCCAGACTGTTTTGATTTATGTCCAGCCAGCTCAGATCATGAGCAGCTCATACCTGCCTACAGAAATCCTTGCAGACACACACATTAACTTTCAGGCCACTCAGTACTTGCATTTAAAATGTAAAAACTTAGTCAGAAAATAAGCCTCCTAGAACAGATGTGTTCTTGAGAACATGTAAGAAGCAGGAACGTTGCTCATTTTTCAGGATAGCTGTCGTGTTAAATTATTTCAAGAATAAAGCCAGTTGGATTTTTGGCATATGGGAATGAGTCATTGCTACAGACAGACTGTAGAAAAATGAAAAAATACCAGATTCTTATGTGCTGTATGGAGGATGCAGGTGCTAAGAAAGGCAATAAGCTGCACTCCTCAAACTATATTAAGCTACTAATTTTTATGTTGCTTCACTGCACATAAACTGCATTCAAATATCCAGACTTTAGAACTGAAAAATACAGCCTGTCCAGGCATTCTTCTGCTTGAAAATAAGGAGCACTCAAAAATGAGATCTGTTTTGCTATATTCATGCTATTTACAGCACCAATTATACCACAGATACAGCACATCCTACCAAGAGTCATTGGTGCCACAGGTCTCAGATGTACAAAACGGTATTTCAGTTGTTCAGAAACACTCCTCAGAGCAGCAGGGTCATTCTTTTGAGCTCGCAGTTCTAGAAACCTGATTTGCAATTACCAAAAATTTCCTCAGGGCTCAAGCTGACTCACAAAAATCATAAATGGCACTCTTATCAAGAGATTGTTCTGAAAGCACAGGTGTGTTCTACCACTCTATTCCAATCTGAAGTGAGTAAACAAGTTGTAATTTATTTGTATTTGAGTCTGGTCTACATAAACCAGACTGAACTGACCACCACATCTGCTGAAACGCAGTATGGCATAAAGCAAAACACTTCTTTCAAGACAAAGAATTATTCCTACTGACATTAAATACAACTGAGTGAGAAAGCAAAGTTTGTAAAGAACAAGGGCTATAAGGCAGTTTTATTTGTGATAATGTTTCTTTTACTGGAGAGAATTAAACAAAGACATATAATTATGTTCTTACAATAGACTTACTAGTTTTAAATTAAAAATATTTTTATGAAAAAATTTGTGAGGTAATTCATGGTGGTGAGAGAAAAAACACGATTGCAAGAAGATCCTCAAATAGGAGATAGCTTGCATGAAGCTATGAATTAATTCTCCTGCTCTAATGAATTCTGGTAGTCTCTGCTAGACTCTGAACCCCATTTTGTACACTGAACTTGAGAAACAAACAGTATCAAGCAATTAGCAAGATTCCCAACGAATGCAACAAGTTTGATGAAAGGTCTACAAGACCTGAATTGTAAGGAATGATTCAAACTCCTGAATTTATTTTGAAGAAAAGCAAATTGAAGAAAAATCAGTATATAAGATGTTCTAGAGGCTGGCAGAGAAGATAAGGAAGTAATTTATTCCCCAGAACCATAATAGAATAAGCAGTAACAGGCAATTTATGAGAAATCAAGCCAAGAAAAACACTTTAAAGAAAAGTTTAACACTATAAAACAGTGGCTGGGGTTATCTTTTGGGGTCTTCAGTAAAAGATTAGACAAAAGTCTTTCAAGAAGGACGAATACATCAGATCTACTTTTCAGCAAGGGCATGGACTAGATATGTTGTAGAAAAGAGGCATTAACTAAGTTTTTTCTCCTTCAAAAGCCTAACAAAAACTCCTACACTACCCTAATGTATTTATTTAGAGTTAAATTTAATTCTATTCTCCTAAATCAGAAAAAATCAGTCATTACCATAAATTAGGAATCAATCAAAAACAGATTGACAACTTAAGATTTAACGATTCATGAAATAAGCAAGAAAAATTGAAGAGTGAGTCTAATAATCTCCACGTTCTGGTGCATTTCCATAACTTCGTAACAGAATATATCAAATGGGAAATTGAAAACAAAAGGGAAGAAACATTTTAAATTTATAAGTATGGTTTTACATCCTGACCACAATACTGTATGTGATCTCCTGGTGAAAATTATATCTGGCAGACAGACAACCAACTGTAGCTCAGTGGAAAATGTGATTATCTTTATTAGCAGACTCCTAAAACCCAGAATATCCATTTATTCTTCTGCTTCAAAAAAGAGATTAAGACTAATCTAATCTGCAACATTGATTACAGTGCTCTCATTTAAAATTACGCTGAAAAGATACAATATTCTAGAAAATCCTGAGGTAGACAGAAAACAATTTTTCTGCCTGCAGCAAACACCTTTCAATACCTTCCTTCAGGTAGGATTTATGGATCATGAAACACAGCTAATTCGATTAGGTATAGAAAAATCAAGTCAGTAATTTACATTTGGTTTTGTTTCATGCTTATATGAAATAAACAGCTGTGTTAAAAGCTCTTTAACCCAGCACTTAAGAGGTCAAATAAGCGTTATACTTACTGGTAATGTACCCATGATGGACCAAGGGTTTTCTTAAACTGAGTGAGTCCCACAATATCAATGTAAATGAGTTCTACAACTTTATCCCCTTGGGTAGGGCAGCCAGATCTGTTACCTACAACCTTCTTCATAATCCTAAACAAAAAAAGAAGGAATATGGAAAAGTATTACTTTCCAAATACCTTGAATAGATGCTGTAATACTGTTTATACCAATAATTCTTCCATCCAAAAAAGCCTTACTCTTATCTTTTCCAAAAGAAGAACCATGTAAGAACACTGAAATGCTAAAGATGCTCAGCATTTATTAAATAACTGTTTATACATCAGTAAAGCACTAATTTTCACTAAAAACTTCATACAGTTTAAAAGAGAATAATATGGTTGGAATGTTTAAAAATAGTATGCTCTGAAATTATTTGAGACAATTTCTGGCTTCTATTGACAGCTTTACAGTGTAAGAGCTCTGTATAAAATGACGGTGTCGTGTGTTATAAAAAAATGAAAGCTACACAAAAAGTGTATGTTCTCAAGCTTAAAACAGACAGTTTATGCCTAATACTGAACTAGTATGCAAAGCAAGACAAAGATGAGTGAGGTAGCAATTTGACCTAACATAAGCAATTAACTACATCAAAAGTAATGTGTTCAAAGGATTTAAACCTTTATTTTAAAATCAGATACTGAGTGAAGAATAGCAGAAACTGAAGAGGATGACACAGAACTAGGCTAGTTTGTAACTTTTCCTATTGCAGCTGGTTAAAGCACATGGAATGTTAAAAGTATAAGCTGCTTAGTTTGAATTTTACAACATTCATTTATGAAGTCTCAGGAGCCTGAAGCTACAATGAAAACACATTATCCTTTTCATACCACATATACTTAGCTCATGAAAATAATCTTATCGTATGTTTAGTGAATTATCACTTTCATTTTAAGCTTCAAGAAATTATATAGTGTTAATAGAAGCGTGAAGAGGTTACAATTCTTTTTTTTTTTTTTGCATTCCAGTTTCAAATGTGAAAGTAATCTCCTTACTCCTTCAGCTCTGCCAGTGAAGCTGAAATCCTGATGTCATGGCCCAGTAAGTAGAGAGATGTAATTAAATCACTCCATTGGACTAATTCACCAAGTGGGCCACCGCTAAACGCATTTTCTGCAATCTTGAATCCAGATTCTTTTGTTAAAAGTCCTAGATGAACAAGAATCTAGAAAGGAAAGTCATGTGTTAGAGATATTAGACATTTAGCATGCAACTATTATGCCTCACAGCATTTTTTTTCTTTCTATTAAATTCCAACTATGGCCAAAAAAAAAAAACACAACAAAAAAATCCCATACTCCCACCCTAATAATTTAATTTTGTAATGGATGTCTAGAACAGTAATTATAAGAATGTTACTGCATTGTTTTGCACTATTATCTGCCACCAGATGAATAATTAAACAGACCTCCAAAATTGCTGTTATTCACAAATAATCTGTAATTCTGCACAGAAAGTAGTGGCTCACATTAACTTCTTTTGATTGAAAAATGACTTATATTATCAAGTAGGATATACCTGCTTATGCAAGACAGTATAGTTAAGGAAGGATATGCTGTTGAGAACAAGCCATTAAGAACACTGAAAGACTGCATAAGGGTAACAGGTTGTTTTCCGAACCTCTCGTCTCCGTTGCCACTGGAGGAGATTTTTCTGTGTAGTTCCTTGAAATTTATGTTTGCCTTTCCAACAAAGCACAGAAGTTGAGTTCCAAACACTTTGCTACATACCTGGACTGTTATTTGAGTGTGGGTGCATACAGTGCCAAGCATAAGAACTCACAAACACCGAAACCCTTTTCCCTCACTCTTTATAAAGAGGCAACGTTCAAAAACATTTAGTTCAAATCTCTTGGAGCTCCCAGAACTGAAGTTGACGTATTAAAATGAAATCACAGAGTAACCTCAAAGGACTTTTAAAAGCAAAGAATAAGCACTAGAGCATCCCATCAAAGCTGCCTCTGGAAGACAATACTGCTTCTGTTTATTCTTGACTTTATGTATTCTCTGATGTTATATTTCTTTAATAAAATAGGGTGGAGGGCTCCTTCACAGAGGGTAAGCCTACACCAAGATTGTAGTACGTGACAAACACTAAAGCTGCAATATGGAGCCTAGATCTCATGTGAGGCCTGAGAATCTCAAGCAAGGAGCTGAGCTGCAGCCAGCCAGGCTTAAGAGAAGGTAGAAACATGACTGTGCACAGCCTGCTGTCGCTCAGGCCTGGCTCCAGTATGAACAAGGTGGGAAGGGAAACCCATTGTTGTGTTTACAACTTTCAGCTTTATCTTAACTAGTTGAAGTAATTAAAAAAGTAAGTAAAATAAAATAGAACTTTCCACTTCGAGAATCTCATGCTTTTTAAATTGAATTCATTACAGGAGGTCTAAACTGATCCAATCCAAAATTGTTTTCAACTTTAAATCTACTCAAATCCAAACCAGAAACATAAAGTCTCCATTTTGGACAAAGAATATGTATAATTGCTGTTTTCTACGACTGCATAAAACACTCCAGTGTCATCAGCTTGCAGTAAATTCACTATTTCTCCCTTTAGAAACTGCTACATAGTCTCTATTTTATCCAAAAAGAAGGAGGTTAGAAAATTTACTTAAAGATTGACTCATGGAAATGATGTAATACTATTTGTGTAACAGTAGTTTCAAACAGCAAAATGCTTCTTGAAAAGAGGCACAACATGAGCCTTTTAGACGTATCTGGTATTTCCACTCTTAAGTTACTCCTGGAACAAGAAGCTTAAAAGACTCTATATGTCTGCAAGTGGCAGGAATGAAAAATGTTTTCATTTACCTTTTTTCGTTTTCTCTTCTCCAAATTTTGTTTTTCTGCAAGTGATTTAATCGCTTCAATCCAGGTATCAGCCATTCGTCTGATGCGTAACATCATCCACCTGAATTCCTCATGTCTTGACATCATTTTGTACAGATTATCAAAGTTGATGCGAATTTCAGCCTTCAATTAAAACATTTAAAAAAAACCCAAACCATTAGTTATTCTTCAAATAATGTCCTTTCCAGAAGTGAAAAAAATCTCAAATGAGAACTCTGTGCTTTACATTCCTCATTTAATAAATAAAATATACACTGCTAACACTTAAGTCAGGTTGAGATTTTAGTTCAAATATTTAAGATACCTTTTAACAGACATTTCTAAGCCACATAAATTACTGTTATTTTTTATTAGTAGTATTTGGTAGCCCCAGAATACGTTTGCAGTGTTTCACAATGTATTTATTTCTGCAATATAAGATTTGGTTTTGTTCATGTGCTTCAAAATGAGGTGAAATTATCTCTAAAACACAATATAAAATCAGAACAGTGTGCTGAAGATTCATGTATATCATGAATCTTCCAAAATACAAGGAAGTCTCCTATTATACCATGAAGGAAGAAACATTATTAGAACATAAATTTAAAGGAAATATTCATTTTAAAGCTAGACTGATCTAAGAACAATTGGTTTTACAAAATGAGACAGCCTGTATCTAAATTATGTAAGCAATGTTCATATACAGCTCAGCAATTATCTTAAAATACCTAAGTGCTATATAATTAGGCTATAATAGTTTAGAAACAACTCTGCATGCTGTAGAGCTTTTAAAGGAAAAAAATTAGGAGTAATCAAAATGTTGCTACAAAACTGAAATATATATAATCCTCTTCCATTAAGGTTTTTTTATCGAGTTCTATGGGACAATAAAAATGGACAGTTCCATATACAGTCACTTAACACTAGTGTATGGTCTATGGATTTGTAATTTTTCCTCAGTATCTGGACACTATTTCAAAAATCTAAACACAGAAATGTTTTTAATGGAAATCACCACCAAGACTGCAGCACGATACAATGACTGGAGAAAATACATGATGAGCTACATATATACAGTCAAGGATGTTTCTCTTCCCTTCGGAGCTGAGGAATAACAATGGTAAGGTCAGGATTCCGGGATCTTTTGCATGAATCACAATTACTGAATTATTTCTTATGTTTTAACGTTGTCCTTACCACTGTTTTTTGATCAGTTTCTTCATTAGGATTTTTTGCTCTCCAAGGTAAACGAGGACACCAATTTTCAACCTGTAAAATGATCACATGAAAATAGATCATTCTATTCTACTTTCAGCTGGTATACCAGAGTCTTTCACTGCCTTTATATTATACCTTTCTATGGCTTAAATAAGTCATTGGCTGATTAGTAAGTCACTGCAAGGTAAAACTGCTTTTTGCAAGAAAAGCTTAAGAAGACATTTTGCAATTCAATACTATTTTAACCTTGCAAATTTGCAACCAAAAGTTACATTTAGATATTCATTCATGATAATGAATACAGGAGATAAAACCCTTTCAAGATAGAGGTCAGCTGTTAAATGCTCTAAATACAGTTTCTCTGAGCAGTTCGTAAATGTTTTCAAAAGCACTAGAGTTTTTTATGCTTCTAAACCTTAAAAAAAACCCAACCGTATTTTGGAACATTTCCCATCTCCCTAGAATATCTTTATAAAAAGGTAAAGACTGATAAAACCCAAGGATCAAAGTCCTACCTTGTAGCAATCTAGACAGAAAGTTGAAAGAAGAATAAAAACAAACCCATCCTATTTGAAGGGTATAAGTAACATAATTATAGCATAAGTAGCAATATCCACAAGTACTAATAGTTGTAATTCTTAGAGAAACACAATCAGTGCTAGTGCAATACTTCTACTATGGTCTAGTAGGGGAAAAAAAAAAAAAAAGTACAACAGCTAGTAGTTAGGGAAGAAACAGTAAATGGATGGAAGTCACTGAAAGCTCCTGTGCTCTCCCTAGGGATCTTGCTTGTCCTGTAGAATCTATTATTCATGTGCCTTAAGAAATTAGATCATTCACTTTGAGGAAGAAGGAATTTCACTGTTGGAGGTAAAACCATGAAAACAGAAACATAACTGTACTGTGCAAAGGGAGAAACGCCAAGATACCCCATCACTACTGATTAAGTTCACAACTCCCAAAGAATTAGAAGTCAGAGTTGCTCTTATGGTTCCTCCAGTCATAGACCTGTCAAAACACAATTTTAGCTTAATCACATTGCAGTAAGCCTTAAGCACTAGAGATTAAAAGTTTAAGGTCATACCAAATGATTGCCTAGAAGACCAATCCCATGAAAATAAATTAATAGACACCATAACCTCATTAAAGAGAAGACATGTATCAAGCTTTGGTTCCTCAGACAAATTATATAGAAGCATTAATTTGAATGCTCTGACCTAATCTACTCAATGTATTTAATACAACATTTGAAAGCAGCCAACTTCATTTGAAAACATCTGATTCTTCAGTGGTCACCAACTCTGGAAACATACTAGAAATTGTAGCAATTAAGAACCCTAACTTTTATGAGTGGAAGTTGTGGAATCACTGGTAGAAGAGAGTTGCAAGCTCCATATTACAAATCATGCACAGTCCCAATCTCTCTTTTTTTTTTTTTAAAAGTAGTACAAATAATTTTTAATTATTCCTAGCATTGAAACTGATCTATATTAAGATATTACATTTCAAAGACTACTGTACGTGCCTCTTCTCTGCCTTCATGTATTTCACATTGCACCATCAGGCATCCTAAAGGAACTGAAGATTTTTCAGAGCTGCCAAGGATAGTTAGAAGCTTGCCTCACTGACTAAAAAACAAATATAGAGTTTTTGTGTTTTTAGAAATATTCCCTCTAGTCTAAATTAAATTATTGTAATTCTAATCACAAATAAACACTTAAGAAGTAGACACAAAGTAATATCAGTGTATGCAGTAGGTCTAGCACTCATTCTGCCTTATTGATATTTTCAGTTAATTCCTCTTTTCATCAGAAATACCAATTTAACTCTCTGAAGAATCTGCATTTAAAAATCCTCCAAAGTATTCCAGTTGTTTTGTTATTTTCAGGACTGATATACGCACTAGGAAGAACACATAGGCATTCTCTTACACAGAAAAAAAGAATTCTGCTCATTTTTATGAGTCAATAACTCACAAACTAAGACCTGTTATATGAGAGAATAATACTTAACAAGAGCACCAAGAAAGCAAAGATGAAGGAAACAAATCTGACACACCATGGGAAGGGGAAAGAAGAAAAAAAACCACTTATTAATGTATTGACTCAGGAGAAAGTGGGGATGGAGAGGCAAAATACTGATAAACCAGCCAAACTAGGATTACTTTAATAGCAAATTTCAGGTATTCTTGGGCAAAAAAGATCAGAGGTATACGTGCCCCCAAGACGGAAACATTATGACAGCAAAACCAACTGAACTGCTAATATAAATTCTGTTGTCAGAACATGAGTTAATTTTTCAGACAATGGAAGAATCAACTGGAATTAATAAGTCACAGCTCTAAGAGAAGCTGAGAGGAATATCAGAATACGATTAGAGTGATGGCAGCAGGCCATCAAACACTCAACACTGAAGCTCCTGCACCAGAAGTCACTTCTAGATCACAGCAGATAACTATCAGGTAGATACAGAGCAAAGAAAGTGAAAAACTGCAGCAGGGAAGCCTACACAAGTCATAACACCAGTACTTAGAGGTGTCTAGTACTCAAGAAATATTGCACTTCCAACAAAAACAAGGTTTTCTGAGGGAACAGAGATAATTCTCTCCATCTCAGGTGCTTGCTTTCTTGTTCAGCGAGAGCTACAGATGATCAACAGCCTACATACACTTTGGTAAAAGGGAGAGGGGTTTCAACCTATGCAACTACACAAGAAATTGAAGACTTCAGAGACAGCCTTTATAGAACTATTGGAAAAGGAAATGATAGCATTGACAGGCTTCTACTGCAGAATTACAAAGCCTGCTGATTTGATGTTAGTTATACAAGATATCTAGCAGGCTGCTAACTTTATTGCCGCCTTCCTCAAAACTCACAGTAATTGCATTTTTTATATGTATTGCAAGTAAAAAGCTTCCAGTTAACTGTGTTTTTGCATTGCGCTATGTAAAATTAAGGTTTACAGCAGTACAAAGCCTCAGTAAAGACTGCTTCAAAATCATATAAAGATTGAGTAGCAGAACGTACTTTGTGTTCTGCTCTATTTAGCCCCATATAATGATTATGCAGTACTGCAGTATACATACTACCTCTGTTGCAAATAATTTCAATAACCATATTGTTGTCCTTTTTTAAGACAACCACTTTCTGTTCTTTCCTTTGCTCTTTCATTACTTGGCCTTCCTCTCTTGCCCAGTGTGTCAGTATTCAATTCAAACCGAGCACATTTCCTGTCCAGAACATGTAATCTTTCACCTTTAAGCCTAGAAACGACTTCTAATTACAGCTCTGGGCAGGACCTTCAGTTTCATGAGAACTTCCCATGACCTAGAAAGTGGGTGGATGGAGTTGTTTGTTTGTTTGTTTTTTAAAGAACCAAGTATTGTCACTTCAGCTAATTGCTGCAGGGTTTCTCATACAGAGCACAATGATGCCTATAACTAAATACGAAACCTAAATGGTTACATAATTTTCCTGGTTGCCTTGCGTGACTCAAATATGGCCAACAACGGTAGTAACTCTAGTTGTACTCATCACTTCTGAACAAGTCCTGCTGGTCTTCTCAGATTCAGACTATTAACCACTGCCATCAGAACTTCTCTGAAAACAAAGATGGGTGCTATAGTTATTGAAAAAAGCAGCAGGATGCTCATGAAATCATCTTTTTCCCAGCAAATGCCAGGGAAAACTTAAACCATTTTTCTCAGACTTACTGATGTAAGATAAGTACAAGTCAGGTTTTATTTCAGTGAGTACAAACTTCCAACTATAGATGTGGGAGAAAGAAAGGTAAGGCATGTCTGAAACTGCTCAGATTAGCTTGAGCGGAGGCCTTCAACGTCCTTTGCCTTGTGTGACAAATAAGCACCAACAGTGATGCAAGCTCTGTGAAAACACCTGGGGCCTGGAACTTGCTTTTCTCCTCTTGCTCCCAAAGTACCTTGCGGGAGTCTATCAGCTTTCATTGAAACTACTAAAGGCGAGACAGAGATAGGGCAGGGAATAGGAGGGGAAGAATTAGGGACTTTGTTTTGCAACACATTTTCTGGAAGCTCCTACTACAGAACAGGGTGATGGGGGGCAAAAACCTGCTTTGGTTGATTTTGTATTGTAGCACCTAACTCATAACAAAAAAGTTTGCAGAAAATGCAACAGCATTAAAGCGTAACTTATTCCTGGGCCAGGAATATCTGTGATTCTGTAACATGTACAATGTGGGAAAAAAGTGTGTGTATGTATACATACAAATGTGTGTTTGGATATGATTATAAACAGGAAGACAATATAGCATGTTCTAAGGCTGTTTGCAGTTACAAATCTGGTATTGTTCCATTCACCTTTTCTCTGTCATTGGCAGTGATGACAGAAAGGATTATGATATCACTAAAGTAGGTCTAGATGAAATCTCCATCAGAAACTTACAAATACTTCTTCAGCTTTGTATTTGTTTAGGTGCAGAATATCGACATGCAACAAGCCCTTAGTTTGAGCAGCAGTGTCTGTTTGGATCCTGCTCCCCAACTTCTTTACGTGTTTTATTTGATGATTTAAGACAAAACACAGAAGTTGTCTCCAAAGAGAAAATTGTTGGGAAGCAGCAACTGCAACTGCATATTTGAAGACTGACCATTTTTTGAATGAGCAATATAAACACTAAGCTATTATTTACAACACGCTATATTTATCTTTTATCTTTCTACTGACATATTTTTGAGTAACATCAGTTGTGCCTCCTGTACCTAGTGTTGAGTTCAATGCCAATGAAGTGCATTAGGTAGTCTTTGATGATGCTTATAGAAGCTAGGTCCATCTGAGAAGCCAAGTGTTCCTTACCTCTTTTTGAACTGCAGTAGACGCAGCACTGTCTAGAGCATACGTAGCTAGCTCCCTAAGGTTAGGCTGCATTGTACTTCAGAAGTGCAAAATTTAAGTGCTGTATGATTCCAGATATTAGTGAAAACCTGGTGTTCTGAACTGTATTGGACTGTGAATGCCCAGATTCTGCTTAAACTGAACTTGAGAGTTTCTCTAATCCCTTGTCATAGACAATTCACTCTCACAGTGACTTTATCTTTACACAGCTTACTGCTAAGTGACTTAATACCAAAGACCCCCAAACTTCAGAAATTAGAAGAGTATGTTTTGTAGAGGTTTTGTAGGTATCTGTTCCAATAACTCTTCCTCAGAAACACACTTAAACGTAAGGGAAGTCAAGATTGCAGCACTTGGCTATGTTACAGAGCAAGGACTTCAAGGACAGTTATAAGAACGTGCCAAACATCTGTAGCACCAGGGTCGTCTGAGCCTCTTCCAAACTGCAAGAAAGTATTCTCTGCCAGCAGCAATCCACATCCAAAATTTCAGGAACTCCTTTATGCTTTTAGAGTCATAATGGGAGTTACATAGAGCAAAAGCTGACGTGTGGTCTCTCTAAACACTTGGGATAATCTTCATTTTGGACTTTTCCGAAGGTGCAGGTGCAGCCCATCTACAGGGAAGCTAAAGCAACTCCTTTGCACATCAGGTGAACAGCATTATTGCTCACTGTAATTCTATCCATGGTGATGTGCTACTATTAAGTATCCTCTGTCAGCCCCATAGTGGGAAATAAAGAAACCCAACCAGTACTGCAATATCTGGTGAAAGAAGGTGCATCATTAAATTTATCAGGCAGTATGAAGGCAGGCAGAGAACTCATAATGTTCACTTAGAAAATCCATCTGAGAATTTGATGTGA
The DNA here is from genome assembly GCA_013400195.1 of Aramus guarauna. Taxonomy (NCBI): domain Eukaryota; kingdom Metazoa; phylum Chordata; class Aves; order Gruiformes; family Aramidae; genus Aramus; species Aramus guarauna. The sequence continues at coordinate 77,720 of VXBL01003920.1, forward strand.
AAGATCTTGTCCCATTGGGAAGATGACTTTCTCAACTCCTCTACAAGCTGTAATACCTGTCTTTTGCTTAGCATTTCCTCAGGGATAGGTAGTCATTTTGAAGATGCTACAAAATCTGTGGTGCGCAAGATGACTGCTGCCTGTTTAGTGAACTGGAGGAGTGTATGGGTTTGTGGATTTGGTTGTTTCCAAAGGCATTCCCAAACATTGGGTCTTAGGTATCCACAGTCCCAGTGACACTGCAACATGAAATTTTATACATAACCATCAATCAACAAATGGTCTCTTATCTAAATTCAGTAATGGGTGCTCAATTTGATTCCTCTCTTATATGGGCATCTATGCCTCTTCCATCCAGACAGAAAAATACTAATCCCAGTTTAAAGTGACAGAAGTAGAAAAGATATTTGAGCCCCAATCACCCAAATCCAGACCAATATGCTAATGGATTTGGGGACAAGGTGCTGACTATCACTAGCATTTCAATTTCTTAAGGACACATGTAAGATAACTAAAGAAGTTTGAGCTTTTCCTGCTTTACATTTCAGACAACAATACTATTTTTGTCAGTCTTCTGAGTAATTGCCTAGAATTCAAAACTGGTTTGATGTTACATTACACTGAAGAAATGCAAATCATTAACTCACCTCAATGTCAGAAATTAGCTTACACACACAGCAGAAGCTGTGGAAAGGGGACTTCCAGAGACCTGAGCAAACTGCAGTAAACTAGCAAAACCACAAGGATGTGAGGAACCTGTATAATTACAATTCCCAGGTATTTTCACTAAAATGTGCTCCAGACTGCAGCTTGCATTCTGGAAACAAACCCACATTCAAAATCACCTTCAGTTTGTACTTTTCTGCTTTATCTCTCAAAGCAAAAGTAGCAGTGTAAACAAAAATACTCCTGCAACCAAAACATGCATTCTGTTTCCATCAAGTCAGAAGAACTGAAAACCAGAATTCTCTCTAGTGGTATACTAGCACACGCACAACAGCTACAGGAGTCTCAAAGACTGGTCTTTGAAACAGTTTTAGTCTTTTGAAGTACTGGATCCACTTCCAAGATGGGTACCAAACATTACACTTGCACCTGAAAAGTGAGCTGGAGATCCAAAATCCGGCATTTTAATGAGGTCTGCCCAGCTTTGGCAAGTAAGCGTCAATGTAACGACCCCTGGGCAGTGGCAACTTGCATCACAGCTACTGGCTGGCCAGCTGGCACAGCAGCAGTCCCACTTGTGTGGCAGGCAGTTCTCTCAGAGAAAGCACATATCTAGATGAAGAAAAGGAGCGATAAGACCCCTCAACTTTTTTTTTTTTTTTTCCTGTTATGGTGGGAAACTGTGTGCAAAAATTCATTTTCTAGAAGATATTTTTAAAAGCTTCATTCTTCAGCTGCAAACTGACATTTTGCAGTGAAATATATTTTTGTACTGTCTAGAAATTCATTTTTTCACATTTCTCCCCAGAGGCAATACCATCCGTGAAAATTATAACTGCGTCAGTGACATTGCAGTGTTAAACTGGCTTTTTCATAACTAAATGCTAAGTTTAAAAGGAAGTAACTCTTCTCAATGGGCAAGTTTGTATCGTGGTTAAAAGGAAATAAGTCCCAACTATCTAGAAACCTTAGAGTTAGCTTAACTTGCTTTTCAATTTTTTCTACTTCTAATCCCTGTCTTGCTCTATTATTCAAGAGAATATAAGCCTGGTTTTGCTATTCAGTCCATTTGTGTCTCTTCCAGTCTTTCAAAGGCTCCAGCACAATTAGTGTGATGAGGACTGCACAGTTGCCTATCATCCACCAGGACTGATCCGGTGCCTGCAGCAAAATAGCAAGATAGAAGTGCAAAAATCCTTACAGCTTCATCTGCAAGCCTGTACAGGGGACAGCTTTAAATTAAAAGCATAAACCTGAATGTGTTGGATTGCTTCTTGCTTTCCTTCTGCTGCCACACTCACCTCCCATTCTGCTCAAGCAGCCAAGACATGAGAAGGAAAGTGGAGAAGAGCTGTTCAAGCTCTTATGTTCCTACAGGAGTCCCATCCCAAGCAAATCAGAGGAGGCAGAACTCAAATACTTGCGTTTGTGCCGGTGCTGCAGAAGAGATGACTTGGGGTAGCTTGGATTTTGACTGCACTTTTTCTGTTTTGCAGACACACATGGTGGAAACATAAGGAGAGCACATGATAGATACCCAAAGACTGGATTTTATTCCAAGCTTTGTGTCTAAAGCTCTGCATAAACTGCGGGCAAGTTACTTCGTGACTTTGTGGTTCTGAAGCCATGTTACACACCAAAATGCAGTATTTCAGGCTGCTCTGTTTATGAGTTTAAAATTGCTTACAAAGAGTGCTTGATGAGTGTAACGCAATACCCTAACTCAACTGCTTCAGAAAAAAAAAAGTAGATCCCAAGATTATGAAAGAACACAGGTGCTTGCCATGCTAGGCTGTAGAGGTGATTTTAAGAGCAAAAGTAGACACATGCACAATTTGATGCATGTTGTGTTTTTTCAAATTGAGGTTGTGCATAATTTCATGCCTATATTGCCCTTTCAAGCAAAGGATGTGTACACAACCATCTTATTCCTATACTGTAACCTTAAAATAAAAAAGAAAAAAAATTATCAGTAATATCCTTCCAGTACCCTAATACATTTTAGTATTTTAAATCAGCATTTTTGACTTGAGAGCTCTGTAGACACATTTATCATTCAGCTATACAACCATACTATAAACTGTCAACTCTTCATCACTGTCCACTTTGACAAATTACTCTTGCAACAGCATTTCCAAGTTATCCTCAGCAAACAACACACCTCATAAATCCACATCATTGTAGTGTTATTAGAATTTCATTTCATGCTTGCATTTGCAAACATTTAAGCTTTCAACCTCTGCTGCTGGGCATTAATCATAGAATTAATCATAGGATTAAGAATGCCAAATTCAAATTCAAGGTTAATAACGCACTCACCCAATATTAGTTTTATATTCTGCCACGGGATAACACTTTAAAACAAAAGTACAAGATTTTTGTCTGAAGTTACCAAATATACACATAAATTAATTGTACTGCTGTTCCATCATGAAATGAGAAGTTGCCCAAATTCAACATTACTGCTTAAAGAAAAATTTCAAATCCCTAGACCCTTGAAAAAACAACCATTTGGCCTCTGTAAATCTGCTTGCATTTTGCCATGAGGATGAGCTAAAAGATCATTTATGAAACAACTAACAGCATCAACTGAGTTTTCAAAACCAATGATCAGAGAAGACTGTCACAGAAAATACTTAGATCAACTTCAAATACAGAATAAGAAGTGTCATTCAAGAACATTAGATTATCACATTCAGTTGACGCGTGTCTTCATTTTTAAGATACATCTGCATTAAAAACATGAAGCACCCGTCGGTTGACAGAATACTACTACACAAACGTAACTCTGCTGGTGCTAAAACATAACCTTTTAGTAAAAAACTTAGATCAACTTCAGATGATTATGAAACCTCTAGCTTCTATGATAAATAACAGGATAAATAATATATTCATCCTGTATCTTTTCCTTCCCCAGCTTTATAGCCCATAAATAAATCAACACTTGGTAATAGCAATGGAATGAGTCAAATTTATGATTCAACCTAGCCTTTTTTATTTCTTCAGATACGTGTTTTGGATATGCATTTAACTATTACTGCTGCTTAAATTAAAGCGATACCCCAAAAAGTTCAATGACCGTAAACCAAGTAAATTAACAGAAACCGCTTTCATTACAACTGAGTTACTTATAGAATACTTACTTTTTTAATCTGAGATACATTATTTAAAAACCCAGCCTCTTTCCCCAAATCTTGCAGAGACTACACAATTAATAGTAGTTTGTAATTATGCAACCACATAGGCTCTCACAGTTCTTCACAAGCAGTAAGCCACTAGATATCAATACTACTTCCAGGATGAGTTGCTGTAAATTACCGAAATTTTACTAAGAAAGAAGAGTGAGAGTTCAAGTGCCAATACATCTGCAACTTCACTCAAAACCATGACTTTCAGGGGGTTTGTTTTCTGTTAACGGATTCTCCAATTCATGAACAGTAGTACTGAAGAAGGAAACAGCCACTTTCCAAATTTTACATCCCAAATGCCTCCCTATTACTACCTCAGGAGCTACATGGAAAGCAACAGAAGAAGTGTTCAGAGGATCTACTCAATTCATACTTCAGCTAAACAGGACACCTAGTGTGGACTCCCTGGACAGTTGCTGTTTACATAATTTCAGTTATAAACATTAGAATTCTCCAGGCTAAAAACACCTGGAGGACTTGTGAATAATAGCAACACACTTCATAAGATTTCTGGTTTCATAGCTTTTTCCTCTTTTCTATTTTTTCTGAAGTTATGACTTCTTTTGAGAAAAGTTTGCCAACAGTTACCAGAAATATCAAGGCACTATGATGTTCCCCTTCTGCAGATTAAAAGACTACTGACCTCACTGAGGTAAATAAAAAAGGAGCATGTAGACCCATCTACACCATAACTTGCATAACAGGGATCTGATCGCCACATATCTTTCATCCACTGTAACAGAACAAAAACATTGTTTATTAGGTTTGAAGTACTACATAATAACTCTATACTGTTACACACTCAACTCGGGAGTAACAGGGGGAAGCTGCAAGAGACTATATCCAACCAGATAAAAATCACAAATAACAAAAAAGGAATTTCAGGAATATTTTGCAGCATAATGCATCTCTGCATTCTGCTACATTGGGGAAGTAACTACACACCAGATGTGAGCACAGTTTACACAAACTGGTAGCCAGGCAAGCAGAGACAAATACCAAAAGGAAAATAGAATCAGGATCCAGACATATGGGTGTGGCTGGAGTTGACTGCATTGCCCCCCTGTGCTACACTTGCTCTGGTATTTAACAGATCATTTCAGTTACTAAGAGTTAAATTTGCCCGATTCTGCCAAGAATCTGCCATTTCTGCAGAAGCAAGTAATTGATTTAAATTGCTATTTTAATATTCAAATAATCTATTACGTAGTCACTCTGCAGCCAGTTTGTCAAAACGGATCAAAACATAGACCAGAGATTTAAGACTTACAGATTATTTTTTTAAATACTCTTGTCTAAGAATTTCATTTAGAGAAAAAAGGCAACGTAATTTCACATATACTTTGGTAATCGTTTGTTTTCACTTTCAGAAATAAATTGTAATACTTTATAATATCTACGTGTCCAGCAATTTCATTTTTGTCCTCCACTACTAGAACATTATCCTTATATTTGAAATGAATCTTTGGGGAAAAAAACCCCAAAACCTCCATCTCTGCAAGTTTTGGGTTGGTTTGGGGGTTTTTTTGTTTTTGTTTTTGTTTTTTTTCCCCCTTCCTTTTCAACTAAAGCTTGATGGCTTTCAACATTTGGCTTTTCTAACTGCATTATTAGTAAAATATAGGATTTCCGTAGAATCAGCTGTGTTCTGGTTGCACACTTAGTGCAGTGCCCAGCTTGTGAGCAGAAGAGCCAGAATGCTTCTAACAGAAAAGGGAAAGGGAGGAACTGGACAGAGCTGCTGGCAATGAGGGGAAAGAACTGTAAACCAATGTCTTGCTGGAACAAGGAAAGGGCTGGAGTGAGGTACACATAGAATTCCAGCCCTGGGGTAGAGGAATGCCAAATGACTCATAATGGGGAAAACAGGGCGTCTCAAAAAGGAGAAGAAAGTTTCTGAATAACAAGACAGCATTCAAATAATAAGGCATTTTATTAAATAATACAGCATTTTATGATAAGCCAGCATTTTATGCCTGTCTGAACAGGATGCCAGTAGCGGTAAAGGCTTGAGGTGAGTAGTGCTGTAGTGACACACACTCCTAAATATCTTCTTTTCTTTTTTGACCCAGTTGTTCTTGTTTTATGCCATTGTCCGAATAGTGATCTCTTGCAACATATAATCAGTTTTTAACAGAACACATACAAGAAGAAGATTAAAAACAGTTCAGTTACCTTTATCTTCCCTTCACAGTGAGGAAAACCATCCATAGGAGGCAATTCACACTGTTCTTGGGCTCCATTTATGAGATCTAAAGAGAAACATAGACCATAACTGAATTTCATTTTACAGTTCTGACAGATAGGTTAATGAATCCTTCCTTTTATTTTCATGAATCAACAATCCAGACTGACTGAAGACTCCTACAGTGTAATATTTGTTATAACATTAAAACTCAGTGTGCTCTATTTGACTATTCAAGAAAATGGTTGCATAGATTTCAGCTCCGGCTTGCAGTAAGAGTGCTGAATTACAAAAAACTGGTCTACGAAGACTTAAAAATTAAGCGAATCCATACTGAAAATAATAAAAAGCAAAATACCTTCCTAATCAAAGTGTACTTAAAACTACAAAATTACAACAATTTGTTTCTGATTGTGAAACATTTGTAAGACGTATATTGCTCTTAAACATAAAACCTAGATTTTCAAGTTCTGTTATCATTTTATCAAATACCCATGATCCAAACTTGGCATCAGATATATGACCCAATTAATAAATGTTGCAATATGATCTAAATTTACAACTGAGTAGTACCACATCGCATCTCATGAGAAAAATTTCCTATGGTCTCCCAAGAATTTTTTTTATTTTTTGCGTATTTTAATATTTTATCATTATAGATTTTTGCAGCACTTTTAGCCCATGAGCCAAGGAAAAAGGAGTAGTTTTAAAGGACATTGCCACATCAACTCCAGGATGAGATTTTCTTCTAAAAAACTCAGAAGAACCCTCTAACACAGGCCTTTAAGGCAAGAAAAATGATTAACCTAGTGGAGAGATCCTTGCCAAAGGCAGCGGAGGATAAGGTTTTCACTTTAGGTAGCTCATCCCAGAGTTATCTAAATTATACCTGCATCGTTTCTGGCTTTTCCCACGGGCAAGAATCAAGATCATTAAAGCCATCCATCAACCTAGGAATACTTCATGCTATGGGAGATACAGTGCACAACCTCACCCAGAATATGCCAACTAGAGCACTCAGAGGAAAGAAAAAAAAAAAAAAAAAGGCTGCAGTACTAGAATAGAGTAAGGACAAGATCAGTGGATAAAGTTAGAACACTGTATTATATACAAAAAAATACCTCCTGATTTATCTGAATTTTTTTTTTTTCCAAACAGTTTCTTTTAGAGATAAAAACTTGAAATGTGAGTGAAACATTGCAAAATGGAGCGGATGGGGAAAGAAGAATCAAGCCAGGAAGATGACACTTATTTGGCACTCTCTGCAACAGCAGTAATTTGACAAACTGAGCTGTACTGCCAATGACAATAACACTGAAGCAAAGCAGTTTTTAAGATGACTCTGTAATTTCAAATCAATAAGCACTTTCAAAATATTCTCCCTTATCTTCTTATCCTTATAGGATTTTTGCAGACTAGACCCCTGACATCTAGGGCTCTGATTTCTGCTCCAAGTAAGAACACACAGAGCATGCATACAGATATCAACAATTTAAAAGTATGTTCTAAATTCAGTCAGTACAGCTAGATAACAATGGGACTTTTCGCTTTACTACAGTTCAGGATTCAGACTTTCCACTTGAATCACACTGAAATCAGTGCTTGAGATCAAACAGCACCAGACCTACCTTAAAGCAAAAAGAGGCATGGTTAAATTATGGCAATTTTCAGTAATTAATATTATGCCATTAGAAGAGCCTTATGGTCTAAAATGTGGGCTTTTTTCTTGTGTTTTTGTTGTTGTTGTTTGGGGTTTTTGTTTTTTGTTTGGGTTTTTTTTTTTTTACAAATTCATATGCTTGAATACAAACTAAGTACAGAGTTTTTCATAATGCATGTCAAATTCAGATTTACTTAAAATGTAAAAGGCATCTTAAATCTATGATATAACATCAGAGGTGCGGTTCAACCACAGGGAAAGTTCAACTTTCGGCATCATACAGAACTTAGGGTTGAAAATTCTGAATGTCTGAGCAATCCTACTCCATCAAACAAGTCTTCCTATCAATTTCAGTTGCATTTGGACAAGTCATACTTGCCATGCTGGAAAATTTTTTCGCTCCACCCCATAGCTACCATATATAGAACCAACCAACTGTAATTAGCAATTTTCAGAAAGATAAGAGACAATTATTAAACTCTTAAAGAGAAGATATTATTAATGGTATTCAACATGCATTTACATATACCTTTGCTGCTGCAACAGTGTTTTCTTAAGGGGTATCCTATCCTTCCTCAGCCAATCTGCACCATGCCAGCACTACCATTCACTTGACTCTTGGTTGGATCACTCACACGGTATCAGTTAAAAATAGTTCTTGCCCAAAAGTATGACTTGAAACCAGAAACATTTTTTTTTGATTGGCACTACAGAAAGCAAAGCGGAGTTGGGAATGACAGTCCTCCAGGGGCTGCAGCTGCAGGAGGTGCGGCTGGTACAGCGTAGCAAAGCCACTTAAGAAAGCATAACATACAGCCTTTGCACTGCTTGCTCTGAGCTAAAGGATCCTCCGCTGCAAGATGGTCATTCCTCCTTAGACTTGATGTGACTCCTTCAACTGCTTATTTGTCAAAAGTACAAAAGTACTGTGGTGGGATGACCCTGGCTGGGGGCCAGGTGCCCACCAGAGCCGCTCATCACTCCCCTCATTCACCAGACAGGGGAGAAAAAGTATAACAAAAAGCTTTGTGAGTCGAGATAAGGACAGGGAGAGATCACTCACTATCATCACAAGCAAAACAGACTGAACTTAGAGAGCAAATTCATCGAATTTATTCCCAAACAGAACAGAGTAGAGCAATGAGAAATAAAATCAAATCTTCAAACACCTCCCCCCACCCCTCCCATCTTCC
>VXBL01003920.1:96022-139044 GCA_013400195.1 Aramus guarauna
GGGGGGGGCGGAATCTTTGATAGTCAGGTATTTCCCTAATGTTTTTTCTTTTCCTCAAGAAACTGTCTTATTTCATCTTTCTGCTACTGGTGCTATCATTTATTCACTAGGAAAACCTACAGAAGTTGCTGACAGAAGCTTCAGAAGATAGTTGATAGCCCTTCAAATGACATCCTGACTACAAACAGTAGTTACAGTTATTTTAAAAGGAGCTACAACGCTCATTATTATTATATTTAGGTCTTATCCATATGGTTCAGAGAAAAATTTTCATCTGCTTTTACACCTGCAAGGCTGCAAAGGCTGTGTATTCCTTTATTAACACTGTCATCGAGTTGCAGGCAACTGCTGCCCACTAGCACAGAGCAGTTCCTTGGGGGAACCTGAGCTACTCAAATGTATTTGCCCAGGCAGCTTCAGTGACCACCCTCAAAGTCTGGATATCTATGTCCCCAAAAGAATATTAAAAATATCAACAAGTACACAGAAGGTTGGGTTTTTTTCTTCATTAGAAAGAAGGATGATAGATTCTGCCATGCAGTATCAAGAGACTGGGGTAACTGAAGACAGTTTTAGCTCCAATGTAGCATGTTGAAAGAAGTAATCTTGCAAATTTACTAATTACAAGTAAAAACTCTCCTGGACCAATAGACATTTTGCCATCAAGATGTATACTGGGCAAAAATTAAATACCCTCTGACCTCAGTTCATTGAGAAATGGCAGCATTTTAAACAAACTGATTTTTCAACCACTTTGCAACTGACAAGCATTACTCAACATACATTCCCTTCACTGTTAGCTGGATTACTTACGTAGTCACATTCAAATTCATATCTGAGCTAAGCTAAAAACAAATGTATATATGAACTCAAGAAAACATCCACACATTCTAACACTATAAATATTCCTTTTTTATACTATTATTCTAGTTGTCTATACAGAAAAGGTGGACAGGAGTGGATTTTTTTGTTTGTTTTTTTTAAATCCGTATCTGGTCCAATTGCCAGTGTCCTTAATCTCACGGAAAACAACTTTGCAATACTTAAATCTGAGTCATAGCCACATATTAGTTGTGTTTATTGAAGTCAGATAAAACCATAACCTGAACTGATTATAGTAACTTGACCCTCGCACTAAACCACAATTCTTGCCTTATCATGATCCTCTCTATCTGTAGTGTATGGATACTGTTCTGAGCACTGTTTTCTGAATACAGCAATGTACCTATTAAAAGAAAATTGCACTTGCAGAGAGGCTTTGGGAGGAGAAATGTTAACTAATCTTCATAATCTCTGTTCTTCCTAGTTTGCAGGTAAATGAACACTATTTTTTTTACATGCAAGTGTTACTAATACTTAAAACACACAATGAAGAGAAGTTCATAGCACATTCAGATTGACAAATCTAGCCTGCCATGGTAGTCAGTTTTAAATTATAAGAAAAATATGCTTTGCTCTTGAGTTTGTGTCCAGTCACAATCAGCAATGCAGACAAACAGATTAGATTACAAACATAGATTATACTGTGTATTTACAGTATAACCACTTTCCTGTCATTTTATTATGTCTTATTTTATCACTTACATCTACTGAGGTAATATACAACACACTGTAAACTTTACACAAGGTCAGTGAGGACAAAAGGCAGATTTCGGGATGATTAGCGACTCCACTATTTATTACCAAGGTTTACAAGCAGTGTGAATAAAAGCTACAGTGCAGCTTAAGCCTGTGTGAAGCTTCATTTATTTCAGAAAGGCTTTTCATAGGTAAAAGGACATTGTTATACAGATTATAGAATCAGGTTGCAATGTTCTGTTACAACTCAATCCAAAAATAATAAATGCACGAAGTAGCTCCACAGGAAGCAGGACTCTTCTAGGAAAGTCTGCTAATGACACTGCACTGTTGCACTGATGAATGAGGCTATAGAATGCTTCATTTACTTCAGTTTTAAGCAGTGACTCTCAAGCAAAAAAAATTTGCAAAAAAACCCAACTCAAGTACTCTTTAAAAAACATTACTAAAAATATTAAACATGATGTTGTTAGGATGATCCATAAATACTATGGTTGTCCAGATAGAAAGAGTGAAATTACTAAAAATAGCTAACAGGAATTTGTCTAAAGCCAGTATTAAAATATTACAGCTGATAAAGAGAGAAACAGTAATCCCAACATGTTTGCTTTCTGTGATCACTTCATATAGTAACAGCTGAATAAGCCATTATAAAAGATGTCAATGGAAATATCACGTATATTTGTATACATACATGTTTCGGCTCCAGTAAAATGACAAACTGTTGGGTAACAAAATGCCTTCTTTACAACAATTTTCAGATTATCTCAATTGCTCTAGCACAATAAAAAAGGATGCTGTTAAAATATTACAGACAAAACCAGCACTGTAGCTGGTACTGTAATCACAATGTTTACTCATCTAGCTTATTTTCTGAACAATTCCTTCCTAACAGAGAAGATATTTATATTACAATTTTACTGGAATAATATGGCTTCCAGAGTTTGCTGCTGTCAGGAAAGTGCTATGAAGACAGTAGAAACAAGTTTTTCATTTCCATTTGGCTGCCTCTGATCAGATGAATTTCCACTGATTACTTCACATTGATGAATAGTAGGTACTTTAACACAAGGATTAGCTTCAAGCTCTATTCTACCCACTGGTATTATCTGGCATGGAGATACCTGAACAGTAACATTATCCAGTCACCAGAACAATACATTAATCAAACCTTAAGAAACTGTTTCCTAAAGGTTTTTCTGCTGTTGCTGTTAATATAGTAGCTTCAGATAATTTAAACTTAGTGTACCAACAGTCGAAGGTAAAAAAAAAAAAAAGAAACTCTAACAAGACAAATAGCATTCTTTGCCACAGTGCAAGCCAGAGGCAGCGAAAAGCTACGTAAACACGGCAAACTGAAAACTCCTACCAAGCTCTTTTAAACATTGCTCGTGAGTACTAAAATTGTGAATCTAGCAAACTCCAAGAATAACAAGCAAAATTCAATTCACCTTAAGAACTGATGAAAGACATTTCCTAGTCAGATAAGAACAATGATCCTTTGCCTATTAATTGTATAAGCAACAACATGAGTATGCTTCTTCCAATTATTTGCAAATCTGTTGAAATAACAGCATCAAGTCTCTCTTTTGTCCAGCTACAAAAAGAAAATATACAGGGATGTTTTTCATTTTATATATAGCCCAGAAACTATAACAATACTGTATTAGCTCACTTTCCATCAAAGCAGAAGATCTTCCAACAAAGATCTTGTGTTGCATGCCTTGTGGTAGCAACATGGCTCGCCCTACTAGTAGTCTGTAGGTGCTATAACTTTTCAGTCTAACCAAGGCAAGAGAGTGGGGGGTGGAGGGGGTGGAAATTACCACCAAGCACGCAGTAGCAAACCACAAATGCAAAGGGCTGTTGTAAATGCCAATAAGTGTATTTTTACTATGTGGCAAGAGGTGTGTCAAAGACTAAGGTCTGTCTCACCTAGAGATAATATGCCCTTTGTGTCCTGGTACAGACAAATGCAGTTAGGACAGAGCAGCTGACACAGCAGCTCTGCTGGTATACTGCAGTCAGGTACTCACTTGTATACCTGCTCTCCCGGACTTCCTTTCAGTGGTGTTACCCTACCAAAGGGAGCGTCTACTTCTCTCTTTAGACAAATTTAAGAGGCTAACACCCTCTCAACAGAAGTAGTATTTATTTTTTCAGGAATGCCAAGCACAAGCAAGACTTAGGAGCACAGCTATCAACCTATGTACCAGGTTTCCCTAAATCTTCTGCTCTGCTCCCTTTTTGGGACTGCAAAGATCATTACTAGCAGGGCAGACTCAGGACCTTCCTATGGGTCAGGACAGCCAGTACCCATTCAGACTTGGTGGCAGAGCAAAATGCAGGACAATAGACCAGGCAGTATAAACAAGAAGATTCATTTAGTGTGCCAACCACATTCACAGCTGGGAACAGGAAAAGAAGATGTACAGATGAAGAGGCCAGGAAAGCATTCTACCACCACGGGATGACTCAAGTGCTTTGATAAAAGTTGTAAGGGTAGTAAATAGTCCATTCACTGAAGATAAAATTAATGACTTCAAATGGCATTTTAAAACATGTATACATTTAAGCTGAAGGTACCAGGTAGGTCATCTCTGTATATCAATCAAGAGCTATTAAGCAGCGTAGGGAACGACATTTTGAAATCATGACCAGTAACAAACATAATAAATATTTTCTTTCAGTTAATAACCAATAAAGTGCATATGGTAGAAATGCAGAGCAGATTCATACCAACCTAAGTAATTAGGCTTTGAGAGAAAACATCTGCCCAGTTTCATCGTTCTAAAGTGCAGCCACTTAAAGTATGAAGCATCTCTATGAACATGGTAGACTACTCCCCTTTGGCAGAGAATTTTATTTTTTCAATGTGTTTGATTTACCACAGAAGAAAGTCTTCCTCTGAGCTTGTAAAAGACCACTGGACTTAAGATTGCCATTGATACAGGCTAGACTTTGATTTTGTTTTCTAAAACATTCCAAATATCTAACACTGAAAAATTATGTTATGGCCAAGAGAGAAAAATATGGATTAAACAGCCCATAAATATTTTAAATAATTGCCATACCCACCTGCTACATTAAGCTTTTCAACTGCTCCTAAACTGGGAGCAGGAGTGGTAGTATTGTTGGTAGAGTTTGCTCCTGTTCCATTAAGCACAAGATTTTCCACCTTGGACTCTAGCTTCCCAATGCGCTGCAAGATATTATCCAACAAGACAGCAAGTGTCTTCTTCAAATCTACAAATGAAAATGAAAAGTTAATTTGTTTAATAATGCAATGCACACTGTCAGACAGAATAAAAAAAGAGATATAAGAAGGAGAGGAATATATATAGAAACTTTCTCAGTGCAAAATCTTTGCCATTAGCAGTTCGATGCACTAATGTTCCCTCTTTGTTCAGCCTCAGATACAAGCTTTCCTGGACGTGGAACTTGTCTTCCTGTGTATTTTATAAAGCACACTGCAACTCATATACATACTCTATATTCAAGGTGAAGTGTGCGCCTTTATGGGTACACACAGAGAAGCAATAAGAATCTGCTTAAATAATAACAAATCCAAACAGAAATCCATATTCAAGCACTATGACAGAAACAGTCTTAGATGCTCAGTCACCTGGAAGCAAAAATCGCCTTCCCAAAAGGGACAGCTTTGAGCCAGTACAAAAAACTTCTCCTGCATCTCCACCACCACAACCAGGTTCTGCACTGGCAACAAAAATGTTAAGTTTATATATGCATAACACCCACTTTCAAATGCACTTTAAGTTCTCCTAGGGAACTTGACCACTGTTTGGCAGCAAGTCAACTTATTCCTCAGCGGGATTTGGAACAGGAAATGAATGTCACAGGCAACAAGCTGCAACGGGAACTTAGCTTAAGGATAACCTGTACCCTCAGACCTAGCTAGGGCATATATTAATGCTGTTACCCTTCAATTACTGGAGACATATTGTTTGGGGTTTTCTATTGTGTTTTTTTTCTTCTTCAATTCACCTACCATCAAGCACCCTTACAAGATAACGGGACACTGATGATGGCTATATAGCAGATAGGGTTTTGTTTTAAGCCTACGCACACAGACCTCTAGGGACCTCTACTTGCCTGGAGGACTTCAATCTAAATATTATTCTAGTACCACACTGTTTAGCTTGTGTTGCTTTGTAAGATTACAACACCAATATAGTTCAACATGCAGTCGCAGATCAGTAAAAGTTACAGAATAAGGACTGCTTGTTATTTAAGCAACAAAGGAATATAATTGTTAGCTATGTTTGGGATGATAATCTCTGTCTTACAGGCAAGTACCTTCACACAAACTGAAAAATTCTTTTTTTAGAGGAAAAATGTGGTAACAGAAACAAGACATGGAGAGAACCTCCCAGCAGGATATTTTCATTACATGCACCAAAAAGAGTGTTAAGATAAAACTAGAGAAAAAGGTGCAGCTATTATCTGTTGTATCCTAGTCTTCATTCTTTGTCTAAGCTTACAAAAAACATCTATCCACTTTCTTCAGAGCTGAATATTACAGCACCTATAAAAGGAAACAAATCTAGATGACTAATTAACCATTAACTTTCCAGATAGCCTGAAAATGCATAGGTAAGAAGGAAAGAAAGAAAGTTTAAAAAATGCTAAACAAGGATGTGATCTTACCAGATTGAAAAGAGGCCACATCCAACCTGAAATTGGATTGTATTTTTATTTTTGTAATATTTTCTGGTAACATGCTTCGTTCTTTTCTGCATGCTTTGTCTCACACATGCATACAAATGTAACTCTCAACGTTGTACAATATGGAAGAGAGTAAGCATGAAAACTTACTGCTGAACAAAGTACTGAAACTCACAAAAAGTGTTCTCTACTCTGACATAAATATGATATATTTAAGCTTATGCCAGATAAATAAACTTAAACCTTAAATAAATTGACTGAACAAAGAAGTGAAGTGGGCAAGAAAAAGAAATAAACATAGCAGGTCTCTATCAGTATGGAAGTTCTTCTTCCACAAGGAATTTCTTAGATCACCGACACACAAACTGAAAAGCTTCCCAAGTTTCTCAAAAAACCAGCACAAAAGTTGGGGTTTTTTAAAATGAAGTTCTAACAACCTGAGGCATACTAGATAGAGCTACTAGACAGATGTAGTAAAAATTAGCAGACTACTTTGTTTGCAAGTGACTGGAAACATAACATTTGTCCCATTTCATACTTATAAGAAAAGAATGTTTTCTCCATCTGTGCATAAATCCACAGTGCAAAGTATTGTCAATTGAGCAGCATTATGAAGTAAAATGTTTGGACAACTTAGAAAAAACCTTAATCAGATTTTCATGTAATACAGAGCACACACTTACCGTATGCTGTCACTGTCCCAACATAAGGCCCATCAACCACATTTTTATTTTCTTCGGCTAACGCTTTGATGTATCTTTTGCTGAGATCCAAAATTTGCTCACGCAGGACTGAACTGCTTTCGTGTTGTGTTTGCTGCTGAATAGTAAAATGCAGAAGCATCATTCCCCAAATGAAACCAAAAGTCACCAGAAAAAAGCCGAGTTTCTGAGAGGACAGCTTCCATGGAGAGAATGCCATGATTCCCAACAACTTCACACAGTTACTACTGAAGTTCCTAAAGCATGAAGCCAAACAGCAAGTTCATGGTCCAGGTATATAAATATCACAGAGCAGGACTCAGTCTTATTCCAGGTCCTTAGTCAACGTATATCCGTATTTCAGTTCCATCCTGTTGCAAGAGAAAGGAAAAGAAGCATAGTTACCACAATATATTAAAAGTTTTTACTAGCCATCCTAGGTCTTTGCTCTGACTGGTACAGAACAGGAGTAGACAATATGCTTTCTCTGTAAATGTTTAATTTGTATGTATCAACATCGTAGTGTACTAGCCAGAGCACAAAGAAGCTGAGAAAAGCACTGGAAAGAGAACAAAGAGGGAGTGATGCGCCTGAGCAGGTGTAGAACACCTCTCAATATCTGGATCAAATTCAATGCTTGAAGCGGATTCTAAGCTGAATTTCAAGGTCAGGCTGCTTTTACATATTTTTTTGTATGCATACACACAAAACTTTGTGATGTTGCCAGTGCAGCAATTTAAGACAATTCTCAACATAATTCAGTTCTCAGAAAACAAGTAATTTTAGCTGGCAGTGACACTGCTCGGAGTTCCTGGCAAGAGCTATGGCATATGGCTAGATAGGTGATCAGGAAATCAGACTCCCTCAGGGGTAAAGAGGAAAAAAAGAAATCTACATTATTTAAGCCAATACACTCTCCTGGCTTGCACTGCAAGCAGTCAGAAAGCTGGAATAATCTCCTTTTACTCCTGTGTGGCCTCTGCCATACAGTTACTCCTTATTCATAAAACATAGTCCAATGAGTTTGCTCTTTGTAACTACATTCAAAACACATACTTCTGAATGCTCTAACATGTCTTTTACATACAAAATTAATATTCACGGAGCTTTTAACACACCAGGGAAAGAGAATTGTAATAATGGCCTTTAAGACACAGTAGGACCATCTTTTCATGGTAAACTCAAAGATAAAACCTGGTAAAAACAATCCAAAGGCAAGAAAAGCTCTGTAATGAGGGCTAGAGGCAGGGTCCTTAGCATAAAACCCAATGAGAAGAAAGGTAATTAAAAGGTAATTAAGTGTAACCTATCATGTTAAAACACAGATTTGGTAAAATGTTATCCTTTTAACTTCATAATGCTCCCAGACAGGATTAGAGAACATAACGTTCTTTTCCATTCTGCACTTGCACAGATAATGCAGATGCCTCTCTGTTTTAATAGGATAATTACACAGATGCCTGCTAGCAGTGCTCCCTGTTTGTTAAAATTCCCTTTCGATCTTCTGCTTTCAGTTGAACCAGCAGTTCTGCAGAGGGACAGAAATACCTTTGGACCACTTATCTTCCAAGATGGCTTGTGTGTGCATTTAGCATTATTGATTACTATCGATTGTAGAAGTGAATGTGCATTACATAATAAACTAAAAGCAGACAAGGCAGCAGCTGTACAATGCATTTACCTTGCTAAAATAACAATTTGTAGCCACCTTTTGCTTAAGGAGGAATGGTGCAGAAAAATGAATTGCAAGTACAGTAAAAAAGATTATAAAGCCCTCAAGTTGATTTTTTCCACACTTAAAATATCTCAATAAAGAAAACAGATGGTCTCAACAGAGACAATGAAAGATTCTGTTTAATGCTGCTCTCCATAAACTTAAGTTAATTTTCCAAGAAATGGCAGAGGGAAGTTTCACTTCTTTCAGTTTATGTAACTATAGCCTTGAGACACTCTTGAGCTGACTAAAAAGTATTGTTATTTCATTATAAACTGAATGTTTTACTATTCTCCTGCAATATCTGGTGTCATAAAATATAGAAAATTCCATCATTTAAAACAACATCACAACTTTAAAAGGAAATCTCAAATATTCAAGATTAACTCCCTCAGTGACTTAATTTTAAGTAAGAATTAACAGCGTCCTCAATAGCAATGAGATCTGTGGTTATAACAGTCAATATTTCTTCCCCAATTATCAGTTGTTTGTGAAATGGAAAATACTGAATAAGAAAGTAAACCTATCACCACCATGTTTTAACAGACAAGTGCTAATGATTTTTTATGACTAGTTGTTTAGGAAAAAAACCCGCAGAACATAATTATCATTAAAAAAAAAAAGACTGTGAAATACTTGCATTTTTTATTGCTGTTTTTAAAGTTCTGGAACAGAAACAAAGATGATTACAAAAAACAGTGCATGTCTAAGCTATAAGAATGATCAACTTACAGCTGTTGACTTTTCTACTCTGTTTATCAACAGAAAAAAGCCCTAAATCTACTCAAAAACTCTAAGAAGGTAGACAACAAATATCAAAGTTTTGCCATAAGAAAAGATTAAAATTCACTGACAGATGAAATAATGGCCTCCACTATTTAACTGCCATTTAAGAATTCCAGCAGCTAGCAACTTGATGAATGCCCAACAACACCCACTTGACTTTACAGCACTGCTGGTGGCCATGGAGGTTTGTAAAGTGCACAGAAGAATCTCTGTGCTTCCCGCCGCTTCCATGGTCGGATGCACACCTGCACTGACTTCAGAATGTGTTTCATCCTAGAATTGACAGATGTCAAGGACTGTAACACAACTATTCCACTGTTAATGATAACTACATACCTATAATGACTCATTATTTTGTATCTAAGTGGTCAGAGGTCAGAAGATATCAAGTAGTTATGCGGAATGCATGAAGACAGTAGCACAGAAACATCTCTGGTTTCTCTGAGGAAATTAGTAACTGAAGGGAGAAGCAGTTGAAGCAACAAACACGCATTTGTCTACTGTAATCACTCACGGACTTTGATAGTGCCTGCTGACTACTTATCTCTCTGCCCATACCAAATAAGCCATTCTCAACCTTAAGGTGGTAGAGTACGCCCTTATTCTCCCTCTTGCCTTATAAATGTTCTCAAAGGAGCTGATGTCATTAACTGGTAAGGCCTTTTCCTAGTCTAGTCTCCAAAATGCACAATTTCTAAAGAGGATATGGAACCACATATTTGTATGTGCCTCTAAAGAATGACAGGCTTTTTGGTTTTTTTGCAAAGCTGTGCAAAGAGGTGGCCTCACTCTAAGACAACTCTTGAAACAATTCCAGCATCCCTCTGGAAACTGAGCATGTCATAGTTGTGAAGTTGTTTGTGCAACTGTTTGGAAGATAATTCCTACTGATGTACTGAGAGTAGTTAATGTACCAAAACTAAAAGCCAAGTGTGAAAAACAGGGTGAAAGTGAAAAGATACACAAGGCAAGAAAATCTTTAATAAAGAAGAGCTTTGTTATGTTCTTCCTTAAATCCACCTCTGAACAGCCAAAATCTCACCACAACTGAACCAATACATTGGTGTTTTGGTTTGCATTTTTTGTTTTTGTTTTTTAAACAGACCAGTTACACTCTTTGTGATAAACGTACCACAATTTAAAACAGAACTGCCTCTACAACTTAATGAAAATGATTAGCATATTTCTTTGGAAAAGGGCTAACCTTACACCCATTTCCATGGGCGTAAGACTTTTAATAGTCTTAGTACTTTTAGTATTTCAAAAAGCTTCATTAAAAACACATTTTTTTCTGTTCTGCATTTAATAAAATCCTGCTCAACAGCTGGTCAACTCACTAGTTAGAGAATAACATTACCATGCTTATGTCATCACAAAAACCTCCCAAAACCCCTCCCGCTATTTACAATCATATCAGAAAAGTATTCTAATGCTAAAGTGATCTGTACATCAGGGATGCAAATGACACATTTCTCAGCAGTTTTTTTTTTGTTTGTTTGGTTTGGTTTTTTAAATGCTTAAAATAGACTACAAACAGTTAATCTTAATGTGAACAGATTTTGGTGACATTTCCATGTATTCCTCTTCATTTTTTTAAAAAGGAGAATTAATCATCTCCAGAAGATTAAGCAAAGTCTCTTTATAAGTATGTACACATACAAAGCTTGATGCTCTCTGTCCAATCTGTACCTTGCTAACCTTAGAACAGCACTATCTCCAGGATGAACTGTTGAACCCTGACTATCAGTTGAATACACTGTTCATCACTAGCTCCACAGTTATAAAACCTTAACTCTCTGTAGTCCAAGCAAAAGCTGTTGCACCCGTAAAAGTAGCAGCAGATTGAGCAGTATTCAGTTATTAGCTTGTTATGAACTCAAACATAAGCAAACTTATACAGCATGACTAGTAAACAATATATATGCATTTTTGTACCAAGTGGCTCATTAAAAATAGTATTGCTACTGCTAGGAACAGGCCTCATGCCCTATACCAACTATGTTCTTATGCCAAACATGCAAGGCCCAAGTTCTGGCCGCTTATGCTTGTGAAATTATGAGGAAAACTGTGAGCTAGAGCTGGGTTCCAGCTGCCTCTTGTTATGGTATGCAGCTTAGATATGAGAGAACAACAAAGACCTTGAAAATATGGGCACAGGTTGAAAGCAGAGGCTCCAGAACTGTAAGCAACTCCGTGATGGTCAATTATTAGTCACTGAGTCACTGCAACCTTGAGTTTTGGGGAAAAAAAAAACCCTCAAAATAACCTGCTTTTCTTTCAACAGTAGCAAAAGCTGATAAGGAGGAATAAAACTGCCATGCAATGGGAAAAGGCACCCGTGACAGCCTCGAGTATCTTGCCATCAAGGACAACAGCTATCAGTGCTAAATACATGGCACCAGATCTGCGGTACTGTGTGCTCACAATTAATTTAAAATGAGATTGTTACAGACTAATTGCTTTGAATATGCAATGGTAATGACTAGGAATGAGTAAGAACTAGTCGCTAGCAATGCGTATTGTTACCAAATACCCATCTAGTGAAGTTTTGTTATAAAGTTTAAAGCTGGTTTAAAACTGTTTTATCAGCCTTCTAAGCCTTCAGTCACTGCAATCTCTCATTCTCTTCTTACATGTATCTATACACAAACAATGTGTATTCAGTTGCAACATCATGCCACCATGCCTGACCCCCTACAATTTGTTATTGTATCACAAACAGCTCAAATAGGTGCTTTTAAAACCCCACACATCAGGATCCCAATGTAAATACTGATGTATTTTCCAGATTGTTTTCTGAAGAGGGCACGCTGCACTTCTATTTGGTTGTCTCCCTGTAGAACAGCTTCTTACAGACCAATGGAGGACAAACATCAAGATGTGAATTTCCTCTGTTCTTATGAAGGGTGTGTTAACCTCAAAACTAACGATAATTCAAGTGTCAATCCAGTGGGATGCGAACACACCAGAGCTAGAGCCAGAAAACACAGTAGTGAGTGAAAACACCTGCCATATCCCAGAACTTCTCTGCTAAGGGATGCCAGGAGTCATGCTTCATGCAGAAGCTGATGTAATGCATCTTAAAAGGGATAGGCAATCCTCTAAAACCTCCTTTCTAGGAGTAATGAGTCCAACTGGGACTGCTAGGTTTTAATAGTTTAAACCAGACATGCTTCAACATATACATAAACTAGAATTCCAGGCTGATGTTAACCACTGACTCCTACTGCAGCTGCATCGCCTAAACAGATGTGCACTATAACTATACCCCAACTGAATGCAAATTAATGGATTTCCTGGTACTGCAGTTCTTTACTCCTGAGGGAGTATCTCAGCAGATGTCCCACTCCAGTTGGACAATCTGTGTTCTGAAACAGTGCAATCCATGCTGAAGACGCCCTGCCCCCCCCCATTTTACTTATTGCAAGATGTTGGCTTTCTTTAGTCCTTTTGGAGGCTGAATCTATCTTTCCTTCTTTCAAAATACAGCATTAACAATGGGTAAGCTACAGCTTACTACTTAACAGTCACGTGAAATCAAAAACCAGTAATATGCTGTGTTGGTAGAAGATAAGAAAGAATAAACTAGATCAGAGAAGAAAAAAGAAGCCTGATTTCTGATAAGAATACTTGCATTTCAATACAATGTCTGCTCACACCGTATCAAGTATCTTTGTACCATGTACATTTTGACTCCAGTACCAGCACGGCAATTAAATAACCAATAAACAAACCATCCACACATCTAAACAAAACTCAGAGCCCTCAGTTGTACACTGAGAGTTCAGAAGCAGTTTAGCTGCCATTTAGTCACCGACCATGCCAAACACAAAGAGGAGGGCAGACAGTAGGACAGTCAGAGGCTGACTCCACGCTTGCTTCAGGCAAGAAGGGCTGTATCCTGCCCTCCTAGCCTCACTGGGTCACAGCAACAAAGGAAGAAAACTACAGCCTTGCAACTCTTTGAAAACTTATAGTAGCTGCTAATTTTTTCTTCCAAGAGATAGATTCACCAATATAACATTTTACAAGATTTCAGAAGAAACAAAGCAGCACACATTAACCCAAAACACCAACCTGGTGGCTAATCTGATGAAGAAAAGGAAAATATGATCAGATCAGAGTTAGTTCATAACTAAAGCTGGAAGATTCCACTGATTTCAACAACAATTTATTTAAATAGTTCAAGTCATAAATCTTAAGGCAGCTCAGAACATTTTTGTTAATCTTAAAATCAACTTTCATCATTCAGTTGTGATCAGTCCTATAAAATATAAGATTCGTGATAGCATGTTCTGGAAGGAGCAGAAACACACTAGCAAAGCCGGTAATATTAACCTACACCTGCAAGTCCAAGGTCTACGTGAGGCTTCCAACCAGTTGAAGGTGTACACATCCCCTACATACCTCTAAGGCAGTCTCCATTTCCAGCACCTCAGGAAGAAGAGGTAGCTGAAAAATCATGCAACTGTACCAGACTCATCTGGTAATAGATGTTTATGCATGCTTTTTCTAACTGCACATTTTATAATTTAAGTTCCTCAGTATATAAAATAAAAATTCCTTAGCTGAATTATGGAGTCTTGGTTTTGCTCTTCTTTCTGCTGCTCAACTTTATTTTCAGCAATGCTTCTGCCAACCCATTCCTTTCTTCTAGCTGACAGATGTCACCATGTCTTCTCTCTCACCACCCATCTATAGCTGAAATGGCACCACGTACTGTGCCTGAAGTGGCAATTTGGGATGCAAACCCATGAAGTGAGAAAAGCAGAACAACATTGGGTCACAACAGTAGAAACAGGACAGATGGACTGAGGGAGAGTAAGAGTATAAATACGCTGGGTTTGGGTTTTTTTTGGGGGGGTTGGGTGGGCATATTTGCTTTTATGCATGTGAATATAGTAGAAATTGGCAAGACGTGGTGGGATGAAAGTTGAAGGAGAAAAAAAATCTTTGATAAGATGCCATGAAAACAAGTAAATTTTCATCTTGAGCAAGCAGCTTGCCTTCACTTTCAAAAATAAATTTCTCCACTTAAAAACAGTTAGGGTGGCAACCCCACCATAATTTCCCCATGTGGGTCTTTGGTTTCACAGAGCACTCTGAAATATTTCCAGTTTTCTACCTAGCACATCATTTTCTGTAGTGTAGTCCTACAGAAATTAAACCATGAAATGTTCTTCCTTTCATGTAGTTTGCTTACCCTGATATTTCAGTGAAGAAAGAGTAAAAAAGGGAGGAAGGTTTGTACAGAAGATAAAGGAAAAAAAGGATTACAGGAAAATCCATAAGGATTCAAATTCTAGTGGTTCAAATACTGTGTATCGATTAAAAACACTCCAGGCAATGCATTTAAAGCCATAATCACGAACTAACCTGATCTTCTCTTAATAAAGTCCTTAGAGATCAAAAATCTGAATTAATGTTAGGACTAGGAATAGGACTTCCCTAACCTTCAGAAAACCAGAAATATTCCTAACCTTGAACAAACAAAAGAAATATACATTTTTACAGCTATTTACAGGCAAAGTACAGGGTATATTAATACCCTTCATCTTGTTGCTGCATTAAAACAAGATGCCCAAATTAGCATTTTCTCACTGCAAAAGAACATTGTGGGACGTCAGCATGCTGATCAGGAGATCAGGAAATAGCTGGGCTTTTTTACTTACTTTGCAAGAAAGTAACTTACAGAGACTGAGAGCCCCAGTCATCATCTACAACCATCCCTAAAACTAGTGAAAAAAGTATGCATGAGTCATGCTCTCGTGCCTTCAAGAGCCCTCTGTAACTGAACAAACCAATTTTAAAATTATTTAATTAATTTTAATTAATTTTAAAAATAGGACTCATGGCCAGTAACTTTTATCATATTTTTAGTGTGGATGCAAGTACATACCTTTTTCTCTTCCCCTCCTTGCAACTACCCTCAGTCAAAGGCTAATATATGACATCCTCTTATGTCATTCTTGATTTTACATTTGGCGTTTGTCCTCTGAAAGGTATAAATATGGCACCTGCTGAGAAGCATGTTCTCATACTTTTCAGATCACCTGGAAGTTCTCCAAAGTTACGAGCAAAACATCCTCAGTTTTTACACAGCAATCCTGCGTGTGCAACTTGGTTTCTGGTAATTTGTCTCTCTAGGACATAGTACCAAGAGTTACAAGCATCGCTATGAACTTATTTAGAAAACTCCACTTATTTTTAATGAATAATAAAATTAACTTCAGCTTACAATCAAAGCAACCAAACTACTTAGCACTCCAAGAAGAAATAAGTTTATTATATAGAAATTGGATCCATTAGCTCATTTCTTGCATCAAGCAGATACTCCAGGCTCCAGTCTCACCCACTGCTATTAACCACAAATCAGCCTGTTACATCACATCTTGCAGTCTGTCCAAGAGAAAAAACAAGTAACTCTCAACAGCAGCTCTGTCCAACTCACAGAGGACAGTCAAAAAGTTCTTTGTATCCAGCAAGAAAGCTCTCATGGATGTGGATGCCCAACTATCATCCCTTGTCAACTTGACGGTCAACACACTAAATGTAGTCTTTGGCAATTGTGCTGAACCTCAGACAGAGAGCTGAACATAAAGCACAAGATTTAAGGAAAGATTCAAACATATTTATGCTCAAAATACTTCCTACATCTTACTGAAAAAGTTTTTCAAAAATAGAAGAGAAAAATATAAGTATATCTGTGTAAGAAAATTAACTTTCTTGAATTTCTTATCATTTGCTGGAGATGGTGGATAACCAAGACAAAAAGAAATTTACATTAAATTGGGTTTAAATAAATTGTTGCTACAGGATTCTACATCCAAACTTTCTGTAAAGGACAAATGCCAATGGAAAAAGAAGAGTCAAGTTATAACGGAGGGAAAGCAGAAAGAAATACATAGGAAATTAGTATGGGTATGCTATTAAGTAAGTGTATAGTAGATCATAGAGTGGACAAAAAAAACAACTATTTAAGCTGAACATTAAATAAGGTTTCAAAAATATTTATTTCTTGTTGCTTTAGAACATCTTGAACTTGGGTCAAAGTATAACATTTCTTCCAACGGATTTGTTCTTGGCAAGCATTTTGAACACATTCCAGCTTATGTGGCTAGACAAATGACTGAAAATACAAGCTGCGTCTCCAAAGCACAAAATTTAATGGAATTAAAATTTCACCACAGTCACCTGTTTGGAAACAACAGTGCTGCTGATTATACCGTTGCTCTAGTTTCTGCATTTAAGTCCTTCTCTTTATTATTGAAAAGGATTAAATTGCAATTTGCTTCAGATCTAATTTGAAAGTTAGTATGACAGCAAAATATTTTAACCTATTTCCTCCATCACCTTTATATATGCTGTAGATCAACACTGGTATTTAAAAACAGCTGATATCACCAAAGATTAGAAGAGTACTTTCATTGAAATGGAAGCTGTTAATGTTTCTTATTTCTCTTTGTAAGCAGCTACAATTTGTCACACAGAGATCAGCTTCGCATAGTATTAAAAAAGACAATCTATCCCATATTAACTTATGAGCGACTATAGTGTTACCGCGTCAGCAACAGCACCGAAGCTACACAGCTTGCTTTTTTGTTGAACTATAACAACCTCTTCTCACAAACATAGTATTGCCACTGTCAAAACGTTTAAAGGGCCATACGTGCAGTTCTGTCCATGGTCCATAAAGCCCAGTTAGAAACCTACAGCCACACAAGACAGAACTTTAAAGCAACAGTAGGGCTTGTAAGTAATG
This sequence comes from Aramus guarauna, assembly GCA_013400195.1. Classification (NCBI taxonomy): domain Eukaryota; kingdom Metazoa; phylum Chordata; class Aves; order Gruiformes; family Aramidae; genus Aramus; species Aramus guarauna. Next base: position 113,250 of record VXBL01003920.1, read on the forward strand.
CTTTTCCTCCAAAAGCACAGGACCAGCTACCTCAGTGGAAAGGAGCCACTGTTCAAGGAAGCATTAGACAAAAGTTTCCATACCTATGCAGTTCTGATCCAGTCATAAGCAAATAGCAAATAGTAATAATATGAGCATTCACATAAAACCTCTCTGCACATGATTCTCACAATGCTGCTATGAATTTTAAAGTTTTACCATAAACTATGACAAATATTGAATGACTCAGCCACAACCACAACAGTATGTTCAAAGAAGACCGGAAGCACGACCACATTCTAACCTGTCACCTGTCCTATTATAACCACTGTGCTGCTGGAAGGCCACCAGTTATCTGCAAGACTGAATAAACTATATAAGCACAGGGCACGACTTAGGAATTATTTTGAATAGGTGGAAAAGAGGATCCCCTCTTTTGCCAGCCCTAGACAGCTGTAGAACAACTTGTACTGGCAAACTCCGAGGAACAGCTCCGTTTCAACTGTAGCCCTTACAAAGCTAAATGGGGAGGGGAAAAACAAAACAAAACAAACCAAGTCCAGACAACAGCTGGCATAGGCAGCATAAGGAAAGTGAATCAATAATATCACTTTGCAGTTTCTCTCTACACTACTGCTAGGCAGGGAAGGGCAGGAGGACAGACAAAAACTGCCTGCAATCCAGAAAATAACATGAAAATAATATGAAAAAGCCCTAGCAAGGAACAAAGGTTTCTGAGCTGATGTTCTGCGTGACACAGTACTAAAGGATGGATGCAGAACCCCATAAGCTCTCTTCATTCCTTATACCCCATCATTAACAACAATGTTCCCCTTTTAGCCTCTCTCACTCCCCAGTTTTCAGGTCCTCTATCCAACTATAATCTGCTATTATTTGAGAAAGTTATTTCATCTGCTGGTTCTAGTCCACAGTGTAGTAATGGCTCAGGTAATGAATTTTCTTTAATGCCTTAATGCTTTTTGTAAATCATCCAAATTACTGGAAAGGCCTCCTTTCCAAAGCATGTTTTGTTGAGCTATTGACAATACTCTCATTCAGAGTTTGGTAGCTAAAGCAGCTTCATTTTTCAGTACTGAAAGCGAACCTTTATTACTCCTGCAGTGCAGTTCCAAAGTAAATGTAAATGTTAACATTTTGGCAAATTTAATTATTTACAATATCAAATGCTTGAGTGGTCATGAATTTCCTCTTCCTTCTCAAAGGATCTAGTTAGAATTTACACAAGAAAGTTATCCTTAAATAAACCTGGAAACGAAGCCTGAAATCTGTCTTTAGTAGACATAAAATCACACCTTAGATCTCGAAATCTCTATTTCTGTTAGCAGGTACCACATCAGAAGAGAAGTGTATCTGCAAAACAAAATGAACGGTTTTGGGGACCTGACATTCACACCATAGGCATTTCAGCTCAGGTTGTGGGTGTCAGTACTGTGATGGTGGTGCAGTGGATTGTATCTAGCCTGGTCTTAAGGACTAAATACCAACAATTCGAGGATGTTACCTGCCTTCCTGGAATATTTTCATTGAAGAGGAATTCAGTTTGTGATCTCCAAGAGTACTACTCTACCATATAAACCAAAATGTTATTAGCAGGGTTATCAATTCACCTAAAAAAGCATGTTTCATTCAAACCTATGTTTGAAAACACACTAACCTAACTACCAAACCCATTCATACCATAGATACTCAGCACAGAAATTGCCAAGGAAATAAACTCATACATCAATTACTTACGGTTTTTCTCTCAAGTAACGTAACACAATTTGTAAAGTTAATGGCCAAAAAGGCATACAAAACCCCCTATCCCCTCCTTTACATGCATTTTGGTTATAGACTGGCACACAATTGCAGATTTACTAAAACAGAGCACACTTGAAACCAGAGTTCAGCTTATGTTTGAATGAGCTGTAACTACATCAAAAAGAGTTTCTTGAATTTCTGCATATGGTGACATGCTACGGCTGCCCACAGCACACACGATCCATCTTACAGTCATCTAATGATTGTCACAAAATGCAAATATTTCAAAGAGTAGCAATTAAGTTTTCTGCATTTTATTTTTTCACCATCTCTTCTGATTCTATGTCTTTCCTTACTGTGCTAGCAGGGGCCTTCTGAGTCGGCTAATAATTTACAGAAAGCTTGCAGAAATTTCACCATCAGTTTAACTGAAATTCCAATGGGAATTGGAAGTTATGAAGGACAAAACTGGAAGACTGAAAGAGCCTTGTTTCATTGGGAAATTACACTAGAAAAATCAAAGAGGTAGAAATTTTGTATTCACAGATTTTAAATGTAACAGATTACAGACAAATAATACCATCAATAGGAAAACGCAGCTCAGGTCTTCCCTTCAATTATGAACAAGAATTTGCAAATATCATCAGCATTTCACTGAGGCAATAATTGATGCAACAGCAGAATAGCAGATATGAGAAGAAAGTTGCAGAGAAAAAAATAGTTGGTAGGAAGAAAGAAAACCAGCTTGAAAAATCTGAGGGGGAGGGACATATCACTGTAAGAAAGACTAAGTATTAAATTGGTTAAGAAACTGAAGTGAGGCAGGGAGACGAAAAAACAAATGCCCTGAGTGAGGAGATGAGGTAACAAAACATTTCAATGGAAGTCTAAGAGAGTAAACAAAACATATGCTAAGCAGATGAAAATGTAGTAGAAAGAGCAGCCTGACAGACAAGGGCTAAACAAACTAAATGGCTAAATACACTGGGTCAGGCAAGATGAAGGAAACAGATAAATGAACATTAAATAATATTAAATCAACATTATGAGTGATATGCCAACAGACAAAGAAGATTACAAGTGCAACTAGTAATGCATAACTATTAAAATTCCACATACAAATAGGACTGTAACTATTGAGAGGAAACATTTCACTCGTCAAAGGACTTATCAGTATTTCCTGATATACTTAAGCTGATAAAGCTTTCACCTAGAGCAAGGAATACAGTTTTTTGTTTATGAGAAAGCCACAAACAGTAATTAGAACTTCCTGTTTCAATACTTTCCTTAAATAATTTATCCAAGATAACGTAAAACTCCTTCAGAACTATTATTCCTCAATATCACTGTTGGTCTCATGAATATATCAACTTTCCAAAAAAAAAAATCAAGTTCTCATAGGGTCAGATGTCTATGCAATTTATATTCTAAACACTTACATTGATCCATAAGGATCTGGTTCTTATTGTGTAAGTCAGATCTGTTGCACTACATATACATATATTCACAAGTATAATCACTTCTGCAGCTCTTAATAGTCATCAGGGATAAAACATAATATTATCTTTGCATAAGACATTATGGATCTATGTTAAGGTTAAGAGGATGCTGGAGACAATAATAGGCAATAAAACCACAGATACTGCAAGAATGTATTCAAGATTTACATGCAGGATTATGAAAACATTTGGTATAAATTACATATTAAGCATTTACAGATCAGGAACTCCAAGGTCTAGGGTCACACTAATTACTTAAACTGGTGAATATTAATTCCTTCCTTGTGGTCAGTGACAATTCAGACTTCCTTTAAACTTAAGTTTTTTGAAACTGGAAGTAATATCAAATGTTCCAAAACAGTCAGCCTCTTCACACATTATACATACAAAGTCACATAGGCAGAGATACTCAGAAATACTGTATAACCACATATCTAACCACAGGTGACAGAAGAGACGGAATTAACCATTGTTTATAGACTTCAGCAATTTCCTTTATTTTCTCCACATTTATTTTGAGAATAAATTCCCCTCAACGGTCTGTCAATGCATAATTAATTGTATTTATTTATACTGAGTTAGGCTACTAGTCAAGTATTCTCACATTAAATACTGCACAAGAATATCAAGAAGTCTTTTTTAATACTATTTGTCCTGGCTTTCAGCTAGGATAGAGTTAATTTTCACAAGAAGCTGGGAGGGGACACAGCCAAGACAGCTGACTCAAACTAGCCAAAGGGGTATTCCATACTATATGATGTCATGCTCAGTATATAAATGGGGCTGGCCAGGGAGGAGCAGCAGCTTGGGTGGGTGTCCTGTTTGGGTGAGCAAATTGCATTGTGTATCGTGTATCACCCACTTTGTATATTCTAAGTATTGTTGTTATTTTCCCTTCCCTTTGCTGTCCCAGTCCTTATCCCAACTCAAGTTTTACCTTCGTCTTCTGATTCTTCTCCCCATCCCACTGGAGGGAAGGAGTGAGCGTGCAGCCACGTGTTGTTTAGCTGCTGGCTAGGGCTAAGTGATGACATGGTTAAATCTGAAGATAGACAAAAAAGAACATGTTTTTAAACCCACCCTTGTCCACAGTTGTAGTTTAGGAAGTACAGGGTAAGTGAAGTTTCCCTCAGAACAAGACAGCTGGCTGCTCTGTTTCTGTTACTAGCACAACACTATCTTCCAGCCTATGTACTACTTTCAAAGTTTGTATGCATTCACTTTATCAGGCTTATCAAATTCTACTTTGCTAGCAACAAAATCTGCTTTCTGAAGGTTAGTAAACATACTTCATCACAAGCAACAAAGCTTTCATAGCTCGTACTGGGAATCATCTATACCGTTAATGTTTTAACAGGTGGCTGCGTAGTGAGTGTCAAGCAAAGAAACACTTACTTGCATAACACCCTTTCTGCATTTTTATATAAGCACAAATTGCTAGAGAACAGAATGATTTTGGTGCATGTCAGATTTTTCAGATTTCTTCATCAAGCATGATTTAAATATCTCATCCCTTCATCTTCCCCTTTGCGTATACAGCATATAAACTTCAAACTCCAAATCCAAGAAAAGAACAACCCACCAAATACTTGTTTTATGGATGCAACAAGTTTTATGAGCTTGGCTGAAAGTATGAAGGTCCAATTTCTCATGCCTGCTACATGAAGCTTCAACCAGAGCTCTGCTTTGGCTAGGCACTGAGAAGCAAACCTCATCTTCCCATGCCATTACTTTCATCAATAAACTGAGGTAGATAGAGGACTATAAAACAGAGAAAGCTATCAGCTTGACTAAGACAAAAGATACCAGCCGAACATATCTGTGTCATTAAACAAAGGCTTTTTCCAACATACATAGTCAACACTTTCAGCTGGCTTGCAACCTGCGCAGTACTCAATGCACTGACTGCAGTAGCTTGTTGTGATTTATGACTGCAAACCAGAGGTCACTGAAGTTAAGAAAGTATGCCTTGTTAGGCTCTAATCCAGGTAGTTTAACTTGCAATAGTTGCCCCAGTTAATGACAGAGCAACTGACTGAATGTGTATCCAAATAAACGTTCTTGTACCTAGTTCTCAATCTAGGTGATGTCAAAATCCTAAATGCCCATTACTAGCCTCACTCAGGTTGCAGTACAGCGGAAAAATCGGAACTGGCAAATCTGATTGGCTTCTATTTCCCAGTACTGGGAGGAAGACCATACATGTTAGATTTAAATTGCAAGAGAACACAGTAGTCCTCAAAACCCCCCTTGCAACTCCACTCAAGTTCCGTGGCCAGGGAGGAAACACACAAAAAATCCCCCTCAGTGAGATGGTTTTGTGGTAGGAGCGGGGCAGGGTATTCTTCCTTCATTTCATGAACCTTCAATCAACTCGATGCCACCAGTGACCAGCATAGATCATCTGCATTTCCCTATCACACCCCCATGCTCTCTCATCATCTCTTCCTTGCTGGTCCACAAGGAAGAAACCCTCCAGTGCTGGACCACCTTCCCCACACCACCCCCGTCACGAAGCAGTAAGGTGCCACAAAAGGGACAGGGCAGCCATGAAGTATGGAAGGCAAACATTACAAATACCATTGGCAGAAACATTTGTCCCTGATGCCTTGAAGTCTCCTCTTAACAATTACCTCTAAGCACCAGTTTGTATATAGTACCCTTTAAAATTATTTTATACTACTAAATGCATGCACAGTGCCTCCATCATATTATGGCCAAGTTCCTTAATATTTTCCAATTAAATCAGGATGAAAACTCACTTTTTAAAAACTTTTTTTCTCTCTGCATGCTAATGAAAACAACAGATATTTTTCCCCACTTCAGCTGGCATTTTAGTCTTTTGAGGGGACAGGGAGAATTATTACTTGAATTTTTTTTTTTTACACTTGCTCTCAAAACAAAAGACAAAATCTGGTACAACACTAGTCTCTAAAAAGAATAATGGTAATTCTCATTATTCAGCTTTTGAGTATTATAATGTACTAGATGTAAAACTTCATTAAAAACCATTTCATTATCCACAGAAGGCCAGCCATCTCTGAAGCAACTCTCAACAAACAGGAACACTTTCATCACTTTAGCGTAAGAAGTTTAGTGAGGAGAAAAGCATTAAGTGTATTTTTGCCAAACACGCACAACATGAGACAAACAATTGCCACGTGTATATAGAGATTTTAAAACAAATATACAGGACTTTTTGTAAAATGTGCTTTACAAAAACTCAGAAAACCACCTTTAAGACTACACGATAATGAGAATATAACTGGTAGATTGGCATTTTTCCCCACTTCAGTCAACGTTTCAGTCTTTTTAGGGGATTGGGAGAAGCGAGGAGGAGTTTGAAGGACAAAGTAGGAACCAAGAATAACAAAGATCTAACATTAGCAGTGGGTGAAGGATAAATGCCTAAAAAGTTTCATGAGCAAATAAACAGTGAGATTAAAAATGCAAACCAGCAAATCTTAAAGAAGTGTCAGTGAAATCACTAACAAAAAACCTCCCCGCACTACAGGCAACTCCAAGAAACCTGTTTTCAAAGAACAAGATCAGATCGTTTTTCCCTTTCAGAAAGAGAAAGGTGCCAAGACATCCCACAATTTCTATTCAACAATCTTGACAAGAATTCATTTTTAAACTTAGCACTGCATAACTAAAAAAAGTTATCCACTGAATTAAATTTATTTTAAATAAAAATATATTCACTAACATTTCCTATTCTTCCTTCTCCACTGAATTTTTTATTTCAATATTGCAAGAAAGTTTCAGAAGATCAGGTTTGGAAAGAATATTAAATTAAATACCTGCTGGGCAATTTTTCAAGAAAAGCAATTAAATAGGACTGACTAAACCAAACCAAAACCAAAAAAAGAGTGAATTGAGGCAAGGAAGTATATCAGCAACTGCCAGGTTTTAACAGATCGCATAATCTTATGTACCACTTACAATGAAAACAGAATTAAAAGAAACTAAAGGAATAAGAAAATTTGTAAGAAGATAAGGCTGGTTACAAATTCCAGTGAAACAGGTAATTCCTTCATCTCCATCTGACCTAAGCCTCCAATTAAAGCAGGAGGGAGAAACTAACTTGTTTAACAGTATTGTTAGAGACTAAATAGTAAGAATGTTTTGAGTCAATATATGAGATGAAAGGACACAGCACAAAACTCAAGCAACACATGTGCAAAAAAGAAAACACAAATAAAATGTGATTCCTGTGAATCACAAAAACCCCACAACCCTGACCACGTTTTTCCTAAGTCAAGTTGCAATTCTTATATGTATTTTTCTGTCTGGAAAGTTAAATTCTAGGTGTCTAAATGTATCAAACTGTACAATACAGTATAGCCTGTAGAACAACAAAATTAAGAAAAAAAGCAATTACTACAATTGCTATCCCCTAGCCAAGTGTGGTTGGAATTCATTGGAGTACACAAGTGAAAATGTCATAATGTATACAGAGGATTTTTAGAGTTAGACCTACCTCTCCAAGCTAGTATTAGCATTACAGTAAATCCTACATACAGATTAGGAGACTTTGGCTTGTCATATGACAGTACCAAAGACAAAGATATGTCTTGTTCCCAGCAGCCAAGCTGTGCAAAAACAGATGATAAGAACAAGTGGATGGACTGGAAACACAAAGAAACAAACTGTAGGAAGTAGCACTAATGAGACTGGGAGTTTCATTTCTTTTTTTCCTGTAGACATCACAGCAGAGTTTTCAGAAGAGATTCTGAGGAGAACAGTGAAGTAGTTTTGCCAAGATTAAAGGAAGAATTCCTACCCATGTTAGGGAGGAACAAGGGAGAAAGCAAAAAAAAAAAAAAAAAAACCAACCCAGTTTTTACAGAGTCTCTATCTGATAGGAAAGTCTAGTGTGGGCAGCACATGGGCCAGGTAGAGGTAGGAAGCAAGCCCTCATTGCTGAATAGGATGGGGAAACTCTGAAAGTGAAGATGAGAAGATTGTGTTTCAGTGGGGAGAACAAGAACAGAAGGAAGGATGGGTACGGGGAACATAGTCAAATTAGTACATACTGGAAAATATGTAACTTAAGAGAGCTGTCAGCACAGCAAGGCCACACTTGTGAAAGCCAGAGCAAAATCGTGTTAAACTAAATTAAGATTAGAAAGTGGAGAGGGGCATTTGCCTGTTAAAACAACTGTGTTCTATGACAGAATGAACACGGCCATACCTCACAGAAAGTATGTCAAAACTCTGCAGGACTCACACTGGGTTTTTGTTGTTGTTGTGTTGTTTTATTTTTTAATGTCCTCACATACAGAATTTGGAAGGAGAGGCTGATACTGTAGCTAAGTAGTACTGGGAATGGAGATGAAAATGGTTCCCAGAACATGAAGTTTGATTTATTAGCTTAATGGAGGTTTACTGTGCAATATAGGAATTAAATGCAAGAACATGTCATTGCAAAAAAACCCCAAACCAACAAACAAAACACTTATTTACAGCTTTTATTGTTAAATAAAGAAAAGCTACGTTACTATCCACATTTAATCACTATGACTATTAAGGAATGAGAACAAATTCTGAATCTTTGCCAACATGAACATTTTCCTTTACTACAGAAGTGTGCCTTAAATGGAAGTAACGCACAAAGAAAAATAAGGGGTTTTGTCAGTCATACCAGATGACTGTCAATAAAAATGCTCAGATTCTAGAATATTTTTCTTCTAAGTTTCAAAGAATAGATGTCTCAGAAGTATAACTACAGAAGTGGTTTTTATTAACAAGAGTTCTTTTTTCATTTATTGTTAAGAACTTTTAAAGCACAGAAGGTCTCTTTCCTGAATTTTAATGTATCAAATAGGTTAAAGAATCCCACAGAAATCCTTCATTTTATGCAAAGTATTGTCCTTGAAAGTTTTTTTTGTTTGTTTCTACTCTTTAAGCCCACATTAGGATGTCTTATAATTAAGTGAGACCTATCAGGAAAAAATAATTTTAAAAATCCCCTTAATTATGGTAACTGTCAACAGAACAGCAAAACCCAAGAATTTTAAAGAAACCTCAATAAAGAAGCAAAGAGGTGTCTAAGAGATTTATGAACACGCCCAAATACACAACTCCCACTGCACTTAATGAAACACTCCTGAATACTCCTGTGGGTGTCTGAACACTTTCTACAAATTAGACTCTAAGGATCTGTCTGAGCAGACTTTGTACCTGTAGTCCTCATCAACATCAACTTGGTATTGTGGGCTTTTGGCACCTCTAAAAAAGCCTACACGTTAAATCACTTCTGATTATCTCCATCTGTGCACATTTATTCTTGTAGAAAAGTATCTCATCTCTCTTTATAGTTTAAACCACAAGCCTGGACCTTGGGCTCACACATGGAGACAGGAATACTAACAGCAATTTATAAAAGAGTAGGAGTGAGGTCTGAATTTTTCAACACCAGCTTTTGCTTTAACTTCCTCCCCCCAACTCCCCCTGTCCTTCTTAATGTGCTAAAGGGGAAAAATATTAAGAAAAAAATACGAAAATTTCCTTAGGACTTGGTATATTATATTTGCTACATTTGGAAAGTCACTTTAAAGCATAGCTGTAACTCAAGAATTCATAAGAATAAGAAAACTTTTCTTGAGAACTATTACTGAAATTTATCTTTTCAACTACTCATGATTTGCTTAAACATTGAAAACTTGAGGGGACCGACATTTTAAGCTTTACATGTTCCTAACTATCCTCATAATAAGAAATCCTAATTTATTGTTCCACTTATTATATTGTATCAGTATTCTACCTGAATTTAGGATTTTTTATAGTCACGTATTTTATGTTTGTTATGAATATAAATACATTCACAATACATATTTTACATATATATATTAATACAAATGAATACAAAAATAGTTTTCATACAGACAAACATTCCCAATGAATGAAGAAGAATCTGAGGAGAAAGGAAATATATATGTGATGGAAGTCACTGGAAGTCACTTTCCATCACTTATCTTCTGAGGAGGTGGGCAAAAGCTGTTTCATTTTGGTATTCAGAAAAACTTCATCAGTTCAAGGACTACCTATTCCCATAAAAAAGTGTATATATTTAGTAAATTTTTTCTTGGTATCATCTTCTGAACATTCATATTAACAGATGGAATAAAAATGTGGCTCATGGGCAGGACAGACTGACCTTTTAGGATAGGACTCTTTTAAAGCATGGGCAGACAGGGCAGCATACTCTAGGAACACTGCAAATTTCTGTCACCAGTTAGTTCAGTAAAAGTTTGTCTGCATCGTTCACTCAAATCTGAAGACCTAAAAGTGGTAACAGTAACTTCCTCAAGTCCTGCAGACTCTTAATAAATTCAGTAAAATACAGATATTACAGCCAGGACTACTTCATCAAAATGCTGCACCTGCAGGAGAATTTGTTGCTATTTCCACAGTTAACACTATTGAGAAATGTGGCCTTCTGGAAAACAGGACAAGACTGATAAAGGTCCTGCAGGGGCTGCACCAAGCTGTTGTGTTTTCCTGAGACTCATTAGCATTGCACAGCTGATGCCATGAAGTGACAGTGACAGCCCGGAGGGATCTGACAAACACAGGCTGCAGTGAAGGTAAGAAGAAAAAGATTCGAAGAGAAACTTTAAAAAACATTTTACCCTTTGCAAACTGAAGTAGACTTAGTTAACAGTAGAAGCAGGTGAATGTTTCCTTCACTGAAAGGGTTGTCAAGCATTGGAACAAATTGCCTGGGGAAGTGCTTGAGTCACCATCCCTGGAGGTATTTAAAAGACTAACAGACATGTATAGACATGGTGCTTAGGGACACGGTTTAGTGGTGGACTTGGCAGTGCTATGTTAACAGTTGCACTCGATTATCTTAAGGGTCTTTTTCAACCTGTGATTCTAAGATTCTCCTGGTGAGTTCTCTGACAGGTCTACTGCTGAGGGTTGGACCCATGTCACAGTGAGCCTCCAGAGGTACCGGACCTAGATTAGCTTTCTTTATAGAGATGCCAGTGAATTAGAAGTGAAGAAATGGTTTGACTACTTGCATGTTAGAAGAAGGAAGCTACTTTCCCTTTGAAGAAGTTGCAAGAGCTCCCAATTACTTTAAGAGGAAACAGTGTTTAGATATGAATTCTAGTCTGTGTGCCTAGAGTATTTGCGAGCAATACACTCTTGGTAAGTAATTGCAAAATACTATTATCCCTTACCACCATCAGTCCTGATAAATAGGGCAGTCACAGCCTTCCAGGTTAGCGTGAGGAGTCAGAGCTTTCTGTTGCACTCCAACCAATACATGCTGTTACTCTTCTGCTTCATGAAATTAGCAGACTAGCTACCCATAACTCGCTAATGTGAAAGCTATCCTCAACTACTTTGGTGCATTCTATCACAGGATATGAAACAAAACTAGAAAGCTACCCAGAAGTGCAAAACATTATTTTGAAGGTACACAGACTTATTGTTGGATTACTTACAAAGAATTATGTACCTGCACAGCTGATTTCTGTAGCATGAAAAATTAATCTGTTCTTTTTCCAATAACTAATTTGATCTCAAATAATGAATTATCAATGCTGGGTATTCAGGGACAGGAAGAAAGAAAAAGAAGTATAGCTGGTACCAAGTAACAGATTCAGTACAAAATAGTTATAGGCTGGTCTAAGGAAAAGGATTATACCATTAAAAAAAAATAAAAATCATGGCTTTCAAAAATTTAAGGAGGAATAATTTCCATCATTGAGAAATTCATCTTAATGATGATACTCAACTTAAAAAACTGCATTTGTTTACAGCACTGAGAGAATAAAGACTACTATAAAAATCATCACTCACGCATTTTTGGTTTTTTTTTTGTTAGGTAATGAAAATAGCAGACAGTTTAATTTAGGAAAATAAAACATATTACATTGAGTGATTACACTGATAACACTTGAGAAGAACCACCAACCATTGAATGCACTTCAGTCTCTTTCGATAAAAGATCATTAGCAATGTACTACTTTGCAGCAGTAGAAGAAAAAAAATATGACCCAAAAGCAGCATCTCTCTCCTTACATTTGTTTTCACCATTATGCCTGATCTCTTCATCATCCTTTAACTCCTACTGCAATGCATGGTAACGATATGCTGTCACATTGCAAAGTGACTGAGCAAGTCCTTACATTTCTTTTTTCTTTTTTTGTAATAAGATTGGAAAGAAAATTAACTCTTTTCAACTTTTTTAAAAACTCATTCATTTGGCTGAATGTGGACAAAGTGTTTCTGACCACAAAAATTGTGCTTGTTTTCAAACACCTGTTAAGTGGTAATTTTTGACAGTGAGGATTTCGTATCCAGTTTTTTAAATAGCAGTTGGCCTTTCTCTCTCCTTGCCTCTTTTAAGGATTTAATTGCCTTAGTCTACTGATACACTGAGCCGCTTGAGAATCATTACATAAATCCCACGCAACACACGTTCATTACATCTACTTTAAGATTTAATATTAAAATATAACAAGGATTTTTATCTGTGTCCTGATTCAGATCACATGTTTTTCTCCACTGCTGTAAAGATTTTATTTGGCTTTGTGAGGGATTAGTTTAATAATTTTTGAGGTCCACCAAACAATTCACATTAATACTACAAGGTTTGTAATAGTAATCACAGACCCAGACATGCTGGCACATATCTGGAATACACAAAAACCACTTAGAGGACTGATGATCTTTATCATAGCTTTTATATTCAAATTTATCTTAAAAAAAACATCTTAGAGCATCTTATCTTGTCATGGGGCACCATCGAGAAGAGTTTGGCTCTGTTTTCTTTCCACCCTCCCACCTGAGATTAATAAACATTAATAAGATTCCCTTAAAGCTTCCCTTCTCCAGGCTGAACAGTCCCAGCTCACTCTGCCTCTCCTCCCATGTTAGATGCTCCAGCCCCTTAGCAGGTATAACCCCTCCAGTCAAAAGTTAAGTAGGTAAGGCAACTCATTTTTGACAGATTTGAAAAATCACTCAAACCTTAATACTCCAAACCAGCCACGCCATCCAAAATGGTGCATGTGAACATGGATATTCTAGAAGTACCCATAAACAATGTGGAAGCAATTTAGTTAATACTCCTGCTAGCATGGCATTATCTGTGAAAAAACAAATACTATTCTTAACAATGAAATGGTACCTAAATACATTATAACATGAAGTGCTAAGCATAAAATGACTCAGGGTATGACTCAGGGTTTGAGGACAACTTACAGTTTCAACAGTGTTGTTAACTGTGAAGGTGTTTTAAAAAACAATAGGTATTTTAATAATGCTCATGCTTACCTGAAGAATTATATTGTTACTACCATAAGCCTATGTTTTCCCATCTCAGAAGCATTGATTTGCTATAAGTGAAATCATTTTAACACAATTGTAAATACCAATGAACAGCACCAACTTTCATGCTTCAAATATCTATTCCAAGCATCTTATTTAGTTCACGCACAGTTTGCTTTTACTAAAACCCCACATAGATAAAGAATTTTTGAACCAATATCACAATTTTGCATTTACTAGAAAAAGCTATTAAAGTCTTGCAAAACATTTTTTTTTTCCCCAAGCAACAAGCATCCCTTCATCCACAAGTTCTACAAAGCGTCAGATGCAAGTAAACGTATTTTGGCCTCAAACCTTGGCTGCATTTAGCCAAGTACATGACACAAGTCTTTTGAAATTGCCTTGAAAGAACTGTACCTGAAGTATGAAAGAAAGGATAGTTATAGATATTACTCCACTCAACAGCTTTCCATAATTACAGTATTTTATCAATTAAATTTTATGCAAGTTACTACAAAGCCCATTCTGCTTCCCAGACAGTCCTAGAATACATTGCACAGTACCATTAGGCAAGTGCGTGAAAAGCATCTACTTTCATCCTAAGAAATTAAATACAAGCTTGGTCAATTCTCATCTTTAAGCTTAGGTGTACTGTATTCTTTTGTTGCTTTATTGCAGATCCCTTTCTAAACAGCAATCTTCCCGCTGACTTCTTTCAGGTACCTTCTTCCTCTGAAGGATTCTGGTTTTCCTGTGTTGCCTTGAGAGTCAGACACCAAAATTCTGCTTTAAGATATCTGTTCCTATGTATCCATACAAATATGCACTCATCAGGAATATGCTGGAAATGAGTAGAACTTGACTAGCAACTCTTAAAACAGATAGAAGTCTCCCCTAGTGTAATGAATGTGCTTAAACTCATGCATCCACATATAAATTAAGCCAAAACCATTCCCACAAACAGCCTCCCTTTGATGCCTCACAATCCAAGTCGTGAGATTTAAAAAAATTTATCCAAACAGCTTGGGTATCTAGGCAGCATAGCCTCTTTCCATGTGAACACTGCTAGCATATCTAAACCAGGTAAGTAAAAAGCAGAAAGGTGAAGCACCGTGTGATTTATGCAATATTCAGATCGACTGCACACAGATAATTAAATAAGTTTCCCAAATCTCTACAGCTTCAGCTTTTTCAGATTTAGAAAAGTTTCACAAATTAATTAAGTTCTGCAAATATTTGGTATTATTTATTTCTATATTGTGGGAGCAAATAAAAACCACAAGTGATATTCAGAAATCAGAGAGGAAGGAGGAGAGAAAAGGAAAATAAGGAAGTAGACATGGACAGTTGTTAAGGCAGTTCTGAAAGACCAAAGGAGACACAGAAAGCCTCAGTGAGAGATAATGCTCCATCCACCCCAACAGCTGTGGTAGCTGGTCAGTAGTAGCTGAATCAGTTTCTTCCCTCAAAGCACCATAAATAACTCTCTACAGTTGGTGTGGAAGGCAAAAGGGAAGAAGAAAAAAAAAAAAAGAAAGATAGAAACTACACTGATCTCCAGAACTGCAAAATTTGTCTTGACTTGCGTGGGAGAACTCTTGGGAGTTAGTTGCTCTCTTTCCCTGTTAATACTGCCCACAGAACTGCAGCCTTTTCTGCTTTCAGGAGACAAGAGCATGATTATAACTGTGTCTGCTAGGATGCAGGGATGTCATGCAAGGCATGACATCGCCCATATAAATGTGACATCCTCCCACTCCTCTCCCTTTCACTTCAGCCCCCATTACCAATGAAATGAAGACCTCACCAAGCCATCATGGGAATTTTCTGTGTAATGGCAATAGAAGAGGTTTCAGTATACAAAGTATATGTTTTAAGGGCTCTTCTGAGTCAGGAAATCTTGGGGCAGGGACAGAAATTTACATCAAGCTCAGTCTAGTATATTCCCTTTCACTAAAAAGGGCAAAACCTATTAATATTAGCATGCCAAACCAGCAACAAAACCTACACAGTCTGAGCAATATTTTCAATGCAACATAGTATTACTCATACACATCACACTTTTAGTGCAAATTCTTATTTCTCCACCTCGCATTGGCTTCCCTTCCGATCAAGCGGCATACAGCAAAAAGGAAACAAAACATCTACAGGAGATGCAATCCTACATATAACACTCCAACGTTCAAGCTACAATGGTCCTCATTTTTATTTACACTTTTTACAGAGTTTAATAAAAATTCACAAAGGTGATCTCATACACAGGACTGGCAAGCACTTTGGACTCAATGTATAGAAACAGGTGACAAAATGCTTACCTTCCAAATCAACATACAAAGCAGATGGCATCCCCACACTAAGTGTGGAATTGAAGAACAAGGTTCTCTCTGCCATACATTACAAGTACATGAAAGCAACTGCTAACGAGGAAACAACATCTGGAAGATAGTGTTTATATATGGAACATAGTTGCTGAGTAAACAAATGGAACTGTGAATTTGTATTTGGTAGCTTATCTATAGTCTGGCTGCTTTGCAAACAGCTATAAGGCAACATAAGAAGGAAAGGCTCAAAACATTTTTGGGGCAATGTGTACACAATGGTTTTCCATAACTCTTCTATAGCATGTGTAAAATTAACAACTTCAAGGGAAGATTTTCCTTTGTTTAAGCATCAGAGAAAAATAGCATTTTTTTAAACCCATAGACGCAGAAAAACATTATGTAGAAGAGCACCACTGCACAAGACAGTTTGAAAGAAGCAACCAATACTTTGCTTTTCTGTACACTTTCCCGTTGTCATTCTAAAGCAAAACAGGAAGAATTTAATGACCTGTCAGTTTTCAGATGAAAATCCTATTCCAAAACAGGATTAGCTGGTAACCTAAAAATATCAGCCAGTAATCTCCAAAAGTCATAAGCTCATGTACCCCACAAAGTCCTATACCAATCACTAACTAAAAGAAATTAGGTCAGAATCCAAATCAGATCACACCAGAGTAGCATCAATCTCCTTATTTCAGAGCTGTCACATTTTAAATCTTTCGTACAGTTTCCACATAAATCATTAAAAACAGAGATCTGTCTTTCAACAGAGACTAACTAAAAGTGACATTCCAGTTTAATGTTACAGTTTTTAAAAGATATATTAAAAAGTTTATCTTAAGTCACTTAAGACATACATCTCTAAATGTAACCTCTGTCAAGCAAGCAAAAAAAAAAAAAAGGAGCTATCTACCAGACTCCTTCAGAGTTTCCTTAAAATTATCTGGGATCAGGCAGCAGTACTACTGATACTGCAAGCTGACAATACAATTTCTTTCTTGACCAAATTCTGTGCCTAACTTCTAGCAGATTGACGTAGCCTACCCCTATCAATCCCAGTAAAACCAGAGAAGCTGTTCCTATTTCAATTCTGCACATCTATAGTCTCATCTCACAGAAAAGTTGCACGTTAGAACTTGAGAGATGTACCATGTGACAGCCACTGGCCTACTATCCCTGTACATTCCCATACTTTTTTTACTACATATAAAATACAATAAACAGCATGTAATATCCCCAAATCTTTGAAATCTACTGATGTAAAGCCATACAAAAATCATTGATACCTGTAGGACTGTGGCAACTGCAGCAGACACTACTGTATGTATCAAGAAATTTGGACCCTGAATCTGTTAAAATAAATCAGTCTAAAGTTTTAGCCTCAAAGAGTTCTCCTGTTCAACTTAACTGGAATTTACAAGAACATATAGCCTGTACAAAATCTTCCAGTGTCACTTACAAATAGACTATCTATTACTACAACCTGCTATTGTAAAGTACTGAGATTTTGTATTATATTATCAAGTGGTAAAATCTTATTATAATATCAAGTGATAATTATCAAGTGAATGATCAACTGGTCAAATGATTGATACAAATCACTTGCCATACTATAGCCCAGTTTCCTTTTCACAATGTCAACAGTCTTTAAAATGCAGACTCCAGGATCTTACCTACGTGTAAAATATATGAGCATATTACAATAATTTGCATCTGGAAATCATCAGCTGCACTATTAAAGAAGTGGCCACTTCAGCTTATGCTGTTACACTCCAGATCTTGACTGACTGCCATTTGGGCAAAGAAAACAAAGATTCAATGAAAGCATCTCATTGGTACTGTGTTCCCAGAAGTGGCATCACTGACTTGCTGACAATGATCACCATTGCATCTATCGCTTTTAAAGTTGGTACAGTACATTGCCTGACACTACTGGTGAGGAGAGGCAGGTAACAGCTCGGACCAGAAAAAAGTTTCAGTTACAGCTTTTAGATACAGGCTGTCTCTTTCCATAATGAGAAGCAGCATGCTATCCAAGTCCTATGACATCTTCAACTATAAAATTCACACTTTATCTACAAATTTGTCACCAAAACCAAACCAACTGGATAACTAATGACAGTAGGACACTAACACTCTTATTTTGACTAATTTTACAGTGACATTTATGAGCTGTGATGAGCTATATCAATCAGTCACATAAACCTACTTAACACATAATGAACTAGAGAGCAAAGTAAGTGGTTTAACTGCTAATTAAACAGTTCTTTAATTTTTTGCCATGTGGAATAACTCTCTTATTAAATATCAACATTTTGTACTTGTTATGTAACAAGTGTCTGTCTATCCCTGGATAAGTTACAATAACAATACCAAGTCTACAGACTGGCAGTTCCTTTGGGAAGGGACATTTATTGACTGCAGTTTGAGAAAAAACAGAAATTGTCATGAGAAAAGCCAAACAAAATCTTCATTCTTTGCACAAATCCACAAAGAAAACCCAAAACAAAACCCTACCTAATGATTTAACCAGTGGCTACTGCCTCGTTGTTGCTAGCAGACACAAGCTACATGCTGTGAGCCCATCAGAAACTAAAGTACTGTCAGCATCATCTTGAACATGAAGAAATCCTCTGTAAACATAGGGTGTAACCAGAAGAGACAGTCCCCCTTCCCCTATTTGGGTACATATCAGTTGTGCAAATCACATTGAACAAACAGGATTTTTATTTGACTTTATCCTGGTTTCTTCCTCCCTTGCAGTGAACCATCCATCTATGCTAATTTCAGCAGCAGTTCTCAGACAATCTGGATCAAGAGAAATCAAAATATCTTCTCAGGAACCCATACTCACAGGCATACATCACACTGCTGAACCCTGAGCATGCCGACAAACTAATTTTGCATATTCTTGTTAGAGGCAACAGAGAGATATCTACTGAGTTCTCTTCATACCACAATCTAGTAATGCTGCATAAAACCCAATCAAAACAAGTACTGCTGTGAAAAGAACCTAATTAGCTTCATGCTCCTTCATGACAGGACATTACAGATATGAGAGGATAAAGCAGAGAGCAGTATCAGCCCACACAATCTCAGCTTGAATGCAAGGCACATTCAACCAATTTACACAGCCTGTCATGGAAAACAGACATGCAAGGACTTCTTCGTAGCAAGATGGACTGACAAAAAAGTTTGCCCGGATAGTTAAACTTTCTTGCTGCCATAGCTGCCACAGGACTCCTGCTTGACTTTTCACCTGTCTTTAAAAACTAGAGGAGAAGTTCCATAGAAAGAGTTAAACTTATCTCTTTTCCTCTTCTGTCCCCACCTCCCCTGGGACTACAAATAAATCATAAAAGCTTAGGCAACTATACAAGCCATCAACAAGAGACAAGCAGAAGTTCAATTAAATAAACCCAGTAATATAAACCCCAAATATGCAGGTAGGCAATTGAACATGGAATTTCAGCATTGATTTCAATATAAACAAGGTTTAAACAAAAGCCTTCGATACAGTCTCCCACAGCATTCTCCTAGAGAAGCTGGCGGTTCATGGCCTTGATGGGTGTACTCTTTGCTGGGTTAAAAACTGGCTGGATAGCCGAGCCCAGAGAGTGGTGGTGAATGGAGCCAAATCCAGTTGGCGGCCAGTCACAAGCGGTGTCCCCCAGGGCTCAGTGCTAGGGCCGGTTTTGTTTAATATCTTTATCAATGACCTGGACGAGGGGCTCGAGTGTGCCCTCAGTAAATTTGCAGATGACACCAAACCGGGTGGGAGTGTTGATCTGCTCGAGGGGAGGAGGGCTCTGCAGAGGGACCTAGACAGGCTGGATCGATGGGCCGAGGCCAACTGTATGAGGTTCAACAAGGCCAAGTGCCAGGTCCTGCACTTTGGTCACAACAACCCCATGCAACGCTACAGGCTTGGGGAAGAGTGGCTGGAAAGCTCCATGGCAGAGAAAGACCTGGGGGTACTGGTTGACAGCCGGCTGAATATGAGCCAGCAGTGTGCCCAGGTGGCCAAGAAGGCCAATGGCATCCTGGCTTGTATCAGGAATAGTGTGGCCAGCAGGAGTAGGGAAGTGATTGTGCCCCTGTACTCGGCGCTGGTGAGGCCGCACCTCGAATACTGTGTTCAGTTTTGGGCCCCTCACTACAGGAAGGATGTTGCGCTGCTGGAACATGTCCAGAGGAGAGCAACAAAGCTGGTGAGGGGTCTGGAGCACAAGTCTTACGAGGAGCGTCTGAGGGAACTGGGGTTGTTTAGCCTGGAGAAGAGGAGGCTGAGGGGAGACCTTATCGCCCTCTACAACTACCTGAAAGGAGGTTGTAGTGAGGTGGGGGTTGGCCTCTTCTCCCTGGTAACAAGCGATAGGACCAGGGGGAATGGTCTAAAGTTGCACCAGGGCAGGTTTAGGTTAGACATTAGGAAAAATTTTTTCACAGAAAGGGTTGTCAGGCTCTGGAATGGGCTGCCCAGGGAGGTGGTTGAGTCCCTGTCCCTGGAGGTATTTAAAAGAAGGATGGATGAGGTACTTGAGGACATGGTTTAGTGGTGGGATGGCAAGGTTAGGTTAGCGGTTGGACTTGATGATCTTAAAGGTCTTTTCCAACCTAGATGATTCTATGATTCTAAGGTTGCAAAAGCATTGTGTTACAATCTAAGCCTTAAGCACAAGTTTCTTTAGACACACACATGAAAAATTTCATTTTCTAATGCAGGAAAAGAAAGCAACCCAAAGCTCCAGCTGAAATATGACTGTTCTAGTAATCATCTAACCTTTGTTCACGGTTAAAAGGATGACCCACATTGTTAATGTTTATAATGTTATGAAGCATTAGCCCTCCATGACTTGCTTACCTCTTCATTCTGAAGTGGGTACCAAGACTGATGTTTCTTTTCAAAGAAAGAAGACACTTCTCAAGTATCTTGTCAGGTCAACCCAAATGAATATTCTTCAAAAGGACTTTTTACAGAGCTCTTAATGATTAAAGGTCCAGAACAGTACAGATCCTGTGATCCTAGATCTACTACTTATGGGTTTATCCTTGAAAAAAGTACTGTCAGTGACACAAGTGGGTTAACTCTAAACCAAGCCTAACATTTCTCAGTAGTTACATCATATTTGTTATGAATCCAAACCATTTTACCGGTACTAATGTCAGAATTATCTTTTGACATAAAATCCATAGAACTTTGTTACCACAGCTGTGAAGCATTAATTAGATCTTCACTAACAGCTTTCTGATCAGCAATATTTAAACAAAAAAAGTACTGCTTTTACAAAGCATGGATGCTCCTTAATAAGAGGTCAAATAAGTCAATTTATAAAGACCAGCTAATCAAGTATGTGCCAATACACTATGGATATCTTATCCTGAAAATATATTGAGGGATGAGTGCCATTCCTACTTCAAGGAAAGCTACTGTGCAAGTTGTAACTCTACCACCTAATCACAAACATGCAAATTCCTTAACTCCTGGAAATAAGCATTCAGAATTTAAGGGGGAAGGTGGAGAGGGGAAAGACAAAAAAAATGTACATGACTATTTTCTGCCAAGGGCAAAACCATCAGTTCTAAAAAGGGCTGAGATGACTCTGAATATTTTGGAGAAGGATGTTCAAGGCATATTCAGCAAAAATCAACTAAGAAGTCAGAAGTCAAAATGAGCTTCCACAATGGCAATAAGGGCTCTGTTTAAAAAAAAAAAAAAAAAATTTAATCAGGGCAACTATAAAGGAAAAAAGAACATACACATAACAAAATAGGATGGGACAGAAGAAAACAGTTGGCAGAATATCAAGATCTTTAGATTCGAATTGGGAAATACATTTCCTTCACCTTCCTCATTTCTCTTGAGCTGTTAATAACCTGCAATGTATTTTGCATCTTTGTAGTACTGCTCTTTCAGAACCAACATTTAAATTAACTAGGAGTTGCCACATGCTTTAAGTACATAATCTAATATTAGATACTTATTCCAAAATAAAGTTAGTGGATAGTTAACATTAGTGGGCAGTTTTGCTATCCTAATAATTAAGATGGGGGGGTGGGGGGCCACAGAGAAAAAGGAAAAAAAAGACTTTTTCAAACTCTAACAAACAATAGTGATGTGATCTTGTCTACAGATTTCTTTCAAGGTCATCATAATGGGCCATAACAAAAGAATTTTGATCACCTAGGTTAAAATCTGATAAATTGTAAATAAAGATCACAACTGCTTATATTTGAGCTGAAGTACTTACGCTGGGAAAAAAAGTGTATGTCCATCTGGTGCACAGTAATTATAGAAATTAAAACCCCATTTCTGTGGTCTGCCTTTAACAATTTTTACTGATACAGTAATACTTGATCTTCTTAGGGAAGATAATCTAAACTCATGCTGTTAAATGATCACAGGACTATCCACTGTATGGCATAAGCAGTTCATTAAGCTGGAATCTTTAAAAACACTTGCTTGCTCCCGAGTAATAACGGAAACAGTTTCTGTGGTTTTACGTCATGCCGTTAAATTTAATCCACAGTCAAGGCAAGTTAATTTCACACCTGCTGAGCGATATCCTGATGGATGGCACCACAGCAGGTCATTAATTTTCTTTCCTTTTCATTAATTTCACACCATACACTGGACACAGTCTTTTGAGTTACGAGGTCTGAGCGCAATGCTTAATTCCTGTAAAGGGCTCCATCGGTTTTTGACTGCTTGCCAAAATGTATCACATCTGGGTTCTTTGCAAGTGAAAGGAAGCTTCACTAGACTTGGCACTGAACTCTGACACTGCTACAGGTGTGGCAGGACACTCTCACTGCATTTTAAGTGCATTCTTCTTGGGAATAGACCCAAAACCACTAGATACTCCCTGCTTTTGAGGTATTGCTTATAAAAAGTTCTGTGGCATCAGTAGTGCAGGTAGCAGTGGCACTACTGAAACAATGAAGAAGTTAAAATTAGCCTTTTTTTTTTGCCACAGAAGCCCTCCCATCATATAGCTACTGACTTTATACCTAATAAGGTATAAAAATATACTAAGACTACCGTATCTCCTGTTTTCAAATAAAAATCAAGACTACACGGGGTGAAAGAAGGGGAAGGAAAAGGTAACATTCAAAGATGACAGTAGCAGCCACTGCTGCCATCACAGCACAAGGGGAAGTTGCGGGTCATTTTGTGCCTGGGTAGTCAGTGAAGGCAGCTGGGGCCCTTGGAGGCCTTGAGACCCACATGAGAGGGTCCAGCCACACAAGACAGCTGAGCTGAGCCAATGGCTCACAGCTGGGAACAGGCTAATTTCACCGCACACTTCTCTGCACACTTCTCGTCACACTGCTCCAAGCCACTCTCTCACACCCTCCTTTGTGCTAGATGTGCCAAATCAACACATCCTTCGATGAGCTGACTCATATCGTGAAAACAAAAGAAGCCTTTTTCTTACATTAGCTTTCTGCTTGTTTTGCAAACCAAGCTGTCTAACAGATGGGGTCAGGTGTGTATCAGAGCTAGTGAAAAATCACAAGGAGAAATTGTATCTTTCGGTAGCGAAGAGCTGTTTAGCTTATCCCTTCCTCCCTTTTTAGGGAAGGATTCAAAGCAGCAGCTGCAGAAGCCTCATGCTCTGTATCGATTATGGAAGGACCTGACCTTACTAAGCACAAATTAGTGTGTGCTTTTATCCCTTCTTTTCCGTTTCTCCACACTCCTCAGTACTCTACAGCACAGCTAATATTACAGAACCATTAGTGCTCATAACTCCTTCAAAGCTTCATCTCTTTTTTTCTTACTTCCCAATACAGTATGAGCAAATTTTTAGTCTCTTCCTGATCATGAAGAAGAGTAATTTAGAACACAAAAAAGTGCTCATGTTTACCAGCAGTCATTTTTGGTAACTGAAGCTATTGCAGTGAAGTTGAAATAGTGGAGAGAGTGAAGGGGGAAATGATTTTGTGATTTGATAAATCTAAATCACATAGAAAACGCAATTTAGTATGCACAGCTTAAATTTCTGAGTGTGACAGGCTGATGCCAGGAAGACGTGAGCTATTCTGGATCCATCTGTGCCAGCAGACTTCTCCAACCAGAAGTCATCGCCTCCTTACATCTGCCCATGGAATTAACCTAAGTGTTCCCTAGACACTTCAGTCAAAATAAGTTGGGCAAGAATTAATTTGCTATTTCAACTACAAAGCTGGTCTGGCTATTTTGATTAGTATAATTTAGACAGTACAAACTCGCCCTTCCATCAAGACTGCAGGAATCTTTTCTACCATCATCCTGTTGTCTTCTGATTCAGCATACTGACATCATCACTCACGATCAAGTACTTGATCAAAAGCTCTGCATAAAGCTTGAACAGATGCTCATTTGATGTGTATTATAATAGTTACCTGTTTATTTGCCAACATACAGTTTTCAGCATGAACTGAAAAATTTTACTGTCAACTCCTATAAAGACTTTAAATACAGGATGAACCAGAAGCTGGATTAACAGGACTTAGCTGCTGAATGGAAAGTCAATTATCTGAATCATCAGAATTTGAAAGCTGGATTTTTTGGACACAAGTCCCATTGCTGGCAACCAATTATGCAAATTCTGACAGAGTAAGGAGTATCAAAGGAAGAGCTACAGTTTGAACATTATTTACAGCAGTATGTACTTTTTCCTCATCATTGCATGGTTCCAGTTATGAATGGGAAAGCGAACATTTCAGTCCTTTCCCCAATTACCCAAAACACAAAGAAAGAGTTTGAGAGATAACCAAGTTTTTGATGTCTACATCTCCAGACACCTAAGTGCACTTCCCTTTATATCTCTCAGTTCTAAAGGTCTGCTGAAGAAGCCATTCCCTTTCTACCTAAAAATCTCTCTGTAGTTATCATCTCTCAGGCCTCCTTCTCCAGATGCACGCAACCACCCTCCTCTCTCCTCAGCCTGATGTTCTTCACATTCTTCTAGCTGGTGCTTCAGAAAAAAACCCAAACAAACAAACTTCAACCAAAAATCCATAACTAAGCCACACAGGTCATGGCCCTCAAACTCTTAGCAACTTCCTCTCCTTCCTGGAAAAGAACTTTCACAGAAGAGAAACTTAATCTTCCTTTATATGATTTGAAACTAGAAAACAAAAGAACACCAACTCTCAACCAGGGTCTTAAGCTGTTTTTTCTCCATCTCACATAAATAATAAAGAATTAAGGTGAAATTTCCCCTAAATGCATAGATTAATGCTTTTAAAATCCCTTTAATTTTTATAGCAACTTGTAAACTAAAACCAAAGTGCAATAAAGAATGAATTTTAAATTACTATATGTTTGCATATATTCATTATGCACGTCACCATATGGTCAGGCAGAATCTCTGAAAGTAAATCTCAAAAATGTGACTACCACTGAAGCAACATGATGGAGAATAAAGCAGACAAGTGATATATTTAGCTTCATCCTATCTCTGTCCCTAGAGGAAAGAGTTCCTTCTACTGTGGGAAGGGGAGGAGAGAAAAACCTTATTTGGTATGTTTAAAAAAAAAAAGAAAAAAAAAAAAAAAAGCAGCCTGGAAAATGAAGGCATGTTTTTCCCCAACACTGATGACCCACTTTAAAGTCTTATATAACTACAAAATGAGATTATATTTGCCTTGCCATGGATTTAATCTTATGTTTTTCAGTCTGAACCAGATCATTATTTTCCTCACCTGCCTATCATAGTTTTCTGAACTTCCTCAGTTTAAGTCATTCTGTCCCTCTTCATCTTTTTAAGTGTGGTGGGTTGACCCTGGCTGTGGGCCAGGTGCCCACCAGGGCTGCTCTATCAATCCCCTCATTCACCAGACAGGGAAGAAAAAGTATAACAAAAAGCTTTGTGGGTCGAGATAAGGACAGGGAGAGATCACTCACTTATTATCATCACAACCAAAACAGACTGAACTTAGAGAGAGGAAATT
>VXBL01003920.1:166324-178103 GCA_013400195.1 Aramus guarauna
AACCAAAAAACCAAACACCCAACCTAAACCCGCAGATGTGAAAAACATCAATACGTCTTTATCACTTCACCCAGGTCTGCTCTCTGGCAGTGTACAGAATTTGTGAGACACAGCTGAAAAGTCAAAGCTGGACCAGTTATATTTGCGTTCTGCAACTGTAAAGTTCAAATTCTTCACGATCACAAAAGACAGTAAATTTCATATCTCTCTTATCAAATAAGAAGTATTAACAGAAAAGGTCTCAGGAGGGAGTATCAATCAGCATACATGAATTCAGGGAAGTTTTGATTTAAGTAATGAATACTGACTTATAAGAACTAGACTTAATATGAAAAAAATTGAAGTTTTCTAAAATTGATCCTTTCTTTGCCTTTACTCTCTAACTTTGTTAAGTAATTTCAAAAACTTCTCCCATCACTTCTGCTGTTACTGGGATCTGCCACTTTTCGAAGAAGTTCTATATTGTAGATGGCCAATTAAACCAGTCATCAGAGGAAGATTCTACAGTGAAGCTTAATGAAATCACTTTCTAATGTACTAAGATCTCAGGCTATTCAAGACTTTGTAAATATGGAAAAAACAACTTGAACTGCAGGAAGAAATTGGAACCAAATATGGAACACGATGCAATGAACTTACAGCAGCCTGTCCAATTTAATCAATGTTATTTCTACATGAAAAGTCTGCTAGAAAATGGGCAGATACTTTTTCTTCTGGAATTCAGGTGTTCTGTGGATTGTCTAAACACTGAAATAGCCTGTCTCTTCCCGCCCTGCCCCCCCCGCCCCTTGCTCTTTGCCATTGTTGTAAAAAAAAAAAAAAATTAGCAATCTTAAGCAGTATTCAAGAGGATAGTCTCGAAATCCAGTTCTCATGTCACTCCAGTGTTTGACCCATACCAGTCCCTGTGGATAGAAAGCATTGAGACATACTTAATCCCTGGAGATACATCACAATGTTAACCAGATGCAGTCAAGCTTTTGGGTTTTCTAGTACAACTGAGAGCCTGGAATTGTAATGTATTCCCTGGCTTCAAATTACTTTCCTCCCTGGTTTCCTTAGACATTCTAGAGTATATTTCTCATACTCAATTGTATCTCCTTAGACATATATGCCTAACAAGCATGAGATACAAGTAAAGATTCAGTGGCTTCATCCAAGCATGTTGAACTGAATATTGACCAGATTTATAGCTGAGACACTACTTCAAGATCAAACTTCTAAATATCTTTTGTAATTTGTTGCTAGAGAAGGATCATTGGACAAAAGCTTTTAATATAGACTCCATCAGCCCAGGTTGGAGAGGTGTGACAGAGTTTCAGGTTATATCCCATTGACCCTTAGCAGCCTCACATTTGCACATGGTAGAGGCCCTAGAGGGAATCATTTATATCTTAGCAAGCTGGAAAATATGTCTGTTTAGGAGTGGCGATGGATTACCATTAATTTCCTGTGCATAATCACATTATATATTTTTAGGTCACCTATGTAGTTTAGGAGAGTAGTAGGTGATTTAGGACATGCCTGCAGTTTAAGTAAATCTGGCTAGTTAATACGCAAGTTAGTGGTTTGAAGACTTGGTTTTTTAAAAGTCATTAGGACCTAGGACTACTGACAAGTGACAAAGGCAAATGTTCAAACAGGAGAGTCAGTGTTTAAAGAAATGTCATCTTTTTATGTGTATTACAGGAAGGTAGATCAATGAGATATAGGATGCTAGCAGGAAAGAAGGTATTTTTCATATGCTGGCTCATTTACTGTTAGTCATTGCCTAAAAATACTGCAGGTCGAGTTACATCAGTCTGTCAGATCAGGTATATGAGATGTTTACTTTAGTAAATCTAATCTTGTCCTTGCCTGCTGAAGCTGGGGTTGAAAAGCAAGGACGGTACCAATAGTGTAGTAATTACCAGACCCATCCTATCAGCTCAGATAGATGTAACTGCAGATGATTGTGGCAGACGTAAAGCAAGGTTCAAACAGCTCTTCCTTCAGAAAGAACTTGTGAAGTGACCATGGTTCTAGCCCATAGGCTTTGATGCTCTGTGATGTATCACTAGGTCATTGACAATTTTCTGGAGAGCTCTAGGTTGGTTATTGTAAAGGTGCTTAAAAACAGTAAAGTCCCTTCTGAAAACATACACACAACTTTTAGTTGTTGATTTTATATCAACGTTCCTAGATTTTCATATCACTGAAAATCCCCCACACAACCCTCTCTGCTGAAAATGTCCTGTATGAAAATAGCTGGTAAAATAGAGACTAATTTAACAGCAAACTACTTATTCAAAAAAGTCAGAAACTTTTTCATTCTCCTATTCTGTTACTTACATGTACAGACTTACAACAGTTGTAAATAGAAAAGACTGGTCAGGGCATGTCTATCCTGCTACAAATGTGGATTCTCCTTCTCTCACACAGTGTATTTGGTAATGTTTTGTTTTATCTGTTTTTAAGAACTTTCCAGATTCTTACACTTTTTTGAGCTTGACGTAATCATATTTAACTGATATTCTGGAAACTAACAGCTCTCTGGTCTTATCTCATTAATCTTTCCTTTGTTTTCAGTTCAAGGTAATTGCTTCCAGTTGTTTCCATTTACAGAACTCCAAAAAATTCCTCTCCTGTATTTTTTGATCTTTCAAATGTTTGGGGAAATAACATGTTTTAGTATGAAATACAAAGCTAGTAACCTTCAATAGGTTGCTGATTTGTCCCTGAAAACATACTTGTTTTTTCTTTCTATTACAAATTTCTATGCAAATTACTTTTTCCTAACTGTTGTCCAGATATTCTCTCATTTTTCTACTTCTGCTGCTCTTTCTTCCCACTGATTAAGTTCAAATGCCAGCAGGGATTAATAGCTGACTCCTTTCCAGCAAGAAGATGTCAGATTTTGGATAAAAATAAGGATTCTAAAGAATAGAAATATGACTACCCATTAATAGAGAGGAAATCTGAACTCACAGTCATCTGACATCTCAATGATTTTTGTCAGAGCTAGAAAGAATTCAGATGGTTTGCTGATCTCTGTGGGACTTCTGCATAATCTGCTATAAATTATGGAAAATAATTACAAAGTAGACTTGAAATCACATAAATTGAGTAATTCCAAGTTTAGCAGATTGTTGAGCAGTAGGTCCAGAAATGCTAGAATCACAGGATAATGGGATTATAAGCTTTGATTAATTTCAGTAAAACATCACTGCTACTCTTTTGGACAGTCCTTTTCATGGGAGACATGTAAAATACCACCAGGAAACACGAATAAAAGCAGTATCTTTATATAAGCAATTGTTGTCATTAATGGCTAGTATTAAGAATTTACTACAGGAGAGCTGGTAAAGCCAGGTTATGGACTCCATGACTGTTCCAAATGGCTGTTAACATATGATCTTAAAATTTACTTTGTCTTCCTCATTAGTCATGTGTGAATATGAAATCATTGGACAGATTGCACAAAAAACTTTAACAAAGTTAATGCCACAGAATCCAACTTTTTCTCTGTGTTTCAGTCTTCATTTTGAAAAACAGTTTTACTGTTAACCTTGCTTTTCAGTCTTGTTCTTCTTTGGCCAAATTACATTTTGAGCCTATTAGCCACAACAGTGTCCTGTTGAATATCAATCATAAGGGAAGAGAGTCTGTCATGCACAGCATAGGAAACTATTTAAGGGATAATAGCATCTTTTGCTTCTGGGTATGAGCTGATTGCCAAAGTGGAAAAGGAATGTTGCCCTTATGGGTACCATTCCATAATTGCTTATCGCATTATGAGGATTTGCACCTTCCTCTGAGATATAGTAAAGACAGAATACCAGGCTTGATGGACCAATAGTCTGATTTGCCATGACAACTCTTTATGTTCTGATACATGTGACCTGTCAGTGTCTATACTGAAAAGATAAAAAATTAAGCTATTGGTGAGTGAAGACTAAGGCATGTAGAAAGAGATTTCTAAAGGAACAGTTTTCAATTGTCAGTATGTAGTGAACCACCATTGTGGAAATGAAGCAATACATGGCAGCAATCTACATAGAACAATTTACTATAACCACTAGAGTTCAGATATTTATTTTTACTTAGTTATGTGAGAAAGCACTGCTATATGAAATAAAGATAGGGCAGCTCTTTTAGGGAGACAAAACTTAAACTGCGAAATTGTTTGGGGATGGAGTAATTCACAGATTTACTGCAGTCATGCAATTGGTAAAAAATTCTCAGTACTTCATAGAAAAATATTTAAAATCCAGAAAAATTGATTGGCAGGTCCTTAATAATGCATTTCCTGAGGCAAATTGATATAGGTATTTATGGAAATTGGTCATGTGGCTGGTGTCTGATGGACATGTCTGTTTTTCTCTATTTAAGAACTGTTAAAAGTCTTTTTAATTGGAATGTAATTGCATAAATGTATATGTAGATGACTTGTCTATTTGAAGACTTTAGCTCTGTGAGATGCTGAGTGCTATAATGTCCTGTCAGCTCTTAGAACAGAGTTTTACAAGGGCTGTAACTGTTAAACAAAACAAAAGGCATGATTATTGTAGCTGATTTTACTTTTGAAGTGATCCATTTTTGTTATAAACAGAACAAAATAAATCCATCATCAGATACTGCATCAGATACCACATTCCTTAAGGACTGGCAGCTCCTGCTAACTACGTGATCTGAGGAGGAATGAAGAAACAACAAAAATAAATGACTGAAAAGCAATGCAAGTAGAAGGACTGATGAAAAGTGAATCTTATTTAGGGCATTACTTTGCTACTCACTTTTCAGAGGCCAAAGAGGTTCTAATTTGTCACAAGAGGTTTCCATCAGATACCTCCTGTTTGATGTGACAGTTTGTTATTTCCTCTTGCATTGTAGTTGCTTTATTCAAACAGTTCATGCTATGTCCTGTCATGTTGTCCAACCATGACTTCAGACACTTCATAAATGCAACATGCAACCACCTCTTCTGGGAAGATTACATATGGAAAATACTACTTAGGAGAAGGATTTGATTTTAATTTGTTATACCAGATATTTGGCTTGATTAAGAAAAAAAAAAGATAGCTCTCTTCTGTCATAGAGAATATTATTATATTCCTTACAGGCAAGTACATTTAAAATTATAATAAATGAGGCAGTTTTACAATATTTATTTTAAAACGAATGGGTTTACACATTGTAAATGCTTTAGGTACATGAATAATATATAGCAGGTGCTATCAAGGAATCTGATCTGATTGCTTTTATTCTTTCTAGGTTTTTTACATCATTTAAATTAAGGGAAAAAATTCTTTTCATGTATTGTTGGATCTTTTTTATTACGCTTAATCTTTTTTATCACTTTAACAAAGATACAGTTAACTGCTGTTACAGAAGTAAATGTGCATAGCATGTTATTGCCTGGATTTGGCATAACAGGATTACTTTTCTGGGGCTGAATGCTGATGTACCTTGGATTTTAGAATAATGGAATTCAATGCTTAACTCTTCCACAGAAATTATGTGTGTGACCTTTGTCAATTCAGCTTGGCCCTGGTCCAGCAATGAGAAACTAACATTTATAAACTTGAAGGTACATCAAGGTGTTAATTGCACTGTGCCTCTGTTTTTCTCTTCCTCTTTAGTTTTTTATAGTTTATTCAGTAAAAGCTCAAAAGACCTTTCTGTGTGTATAAAGTATATCTAGCACAACAGAGTTCCTGGTCCTGCTGATTTCAAGGAAATGCTATTACACATCCTGCTCACTGCACTCCCGTTGACCTTAATGGAAATGTTTGCATGAATAATTTGAGCTTTTTGTATATATTCACATAGGAAAATGGTATTGCCCTGGGAAAAAAGAATGGGTCCTCCTTTCCTTGCCGGATACGCCTTCTTCATTGTGGTAGGTTTAATCTCTCAGTGTAGCTTTTTATTCTCTGACCTCAGTGTCAAAAAGCTTCTTTTTTGTTGTTGGGTTTTTTTAACTTGTTCCCAGATGTCTGATGCAACCAATGGCAATGCAAGAAGTCAAATAAAGAAATTTAGAATTCTATTAGAAGCCACGGAAACAATTCCCTGAGCTGTCCATTGGCTTAAATAACTGTGTAAGCAATTTGCCAAAAGACATCTAATAGACTGTTTTAAAAGTAAAATCAGCTACAGCAGTGGTGTCTTTTTGTTTGTTTTTTTCTGTCTCATTATCTCAACAAATACATTGTTTTAGTGGGTTTTTTTATTATGAATGTTTGTGCAGTTCAGACCTCTGTAAACCTTAAAGTATCAGTTATTAAAGAATGAGTGAATACGCTGTTTAAGCATGTACCATCAAATGTTATAGATGTGCTATGAAGTATTTTTATAAATATAAACCAGAGGAAAAATCA
This sequence comes from Aramus guarauna, assembly GCA_013400195.1. NCBI lineage: Eukaryota > Metazoa > Chordata > Aves > Gruiformes > Aramidae > Aramus > Aramus guarauna. Next base: position 172,687 of record VXBL01003920.1, read on the forward strand.
GGAAGTACAAAACAGTTTAAAGCTCAGTTAAAATGAGAGGTCATCCAAATTATCAATGAAATTTTCACAATTCTTACTTACAAATCTGAATTCTTTTAATGGTTTCTGTATTTTTTAACTAGTTATACTAAAAGCCTTTCTAAGAAGAACATGCCTGAATTTGGTGCAGTCACATTCTATAGTGAAAGCTTATTGCAGCTGTAAGTGCCCATTAGTAAAAATCATTTATACACTTACACACATGCAAATCCCTATTCATTTATATATCTTTATGCCTTTGGAAAAATAATGAGACAAAAGAAATGTATGAACTTAGACTAGGTGAGAACAAGAAACAAATTCTCTACACCTCAGCAAATAATTTGCCTTTGTGCACCAGCACTCCAGTTTCATGCTTTTCTCTTGGACCCCTTGTAACACATTCTGTAATAGGACAAATACTTAGTTGAAATAGCAGTCTCTGTTCTGCAGAGGGGAATTGCCTTGCATAAATTGTTCTTTGGCTCCCGGAGCCAGGTCAGTCACCATGCCAAGGGCATGGGGACAAGGCAGTGCTTCTGGGTGGGACATGCTGAAGGAAGTATACCTGCAGAGGAAGGTGGAGAAGAAGGTGAGTGAATGTTCCTCCAACAGGGTTTATAGAAGAGAGTGTGAATAATCTTCCAAGAACTGCTGTACATCAATGGCCTGCATCCTTTCCCTTTAAACATAAAACCACAGTTCCAGCGGAGAAGGTTAAGTGTCTGAACTGAACAATTTATGGTTCAAGAAAGAGTAAAAAATATGGGAAAGAGTATAAAAGAAGAGTATAAAAATGGAGGGAAATTAAGTTGAGGGAAGACTGCGTCATTCTCTCAAACTACTGTATGAATATATACCTTGGTCAGAGATGACCGCAGCAACCCTGTGCCTCTGTATCTTCAGGGCTCTGTATATAAAGATATATGTGCTGGACTATTACTTACTATGGTAATTTTATTTTAAAAATTAACCTATTTCTAGGGTTCCTCTAATGAATCAATTATGCTTAAAGATAGCACTGATGCAACTTATATCTTCAGTCTTGCAGTTTGGATCAAACCCTTAACTGCTGTTTATTTGGTATCCCTACTTTTTTCCCCTACTACACAGCCCTTTGGCATAAACTAAGATATGAAACAACATCCTGAGCTCCTAGGAATGCTCTGAAATCATAGTATTGTCATTAGCACCTTCTAACTGAGCAGCCTTGTTGACCATACAAAGAAAGGTATTCTTTGTCTTGTGAAGATTCCCCCAAGCCATGTTCAATCTAGGAAGTACTGCTGGATCAGCATAGCACTATTCCATGGATGTTGATGGTTCAATTGGGCCCTGCATCTACAGAGTACCATGTCTCTACCAGTCATTGTCTGTCTTGTTTTTTTTAAACCAAGCAATGTCTCAAATAAAGAAGATTAAATTTTGCTTGACAACCCCAATTTCTTTTGCTTTCTGTGTTTCTGAGGCTAATCATGACCATTGTGAATTTTCAAAATTGCACTTTGGATTTATAAAAATCCTTCAGTTAATTAAACCCTGACAACTTTCGTGTTTTTCCTTCACATGCTGACAGCACTGACGTGCTGTCCTTGAAACTGTACACAACATGTAAATTAGTATGACAACTTCTCTGAAAAGCAAGATTATTTTTGTCAACTGACAGTGCATGTGGCTCCTTCTCTTCTTTGCCTGCAGTTTGAAAGCTTTGGCTGTGGCTTTGGAGGCGTACCGGGTCTGGCTGGGACAGAGTTAATTTTCTTCATAGCAGCCCATATGGTGCTGTGGTTTTGATCTGTGACTAAAGCAATGTTGATAACACACCAGTGTCTGGCTATTGTGAGCAGTCCTTGCACAGTGGTAAGGCTTTCTCTTTTTCCCACTCTGGTCCCTCAGCAAGTAGGCTGGGGTGGACAAGAAGTTAGGAGGGGACGCAACCTGGACAGCTGACCCAAAATGACCAAAGGGATATTCCATGCCAGATGACATCATGCTCCGCAGTAAAAAACTATGGGAAGGGGACTTTGAGGAGGTGACCATTACTCAGAGAACAGCTGGGCATCAGTGTATTTGAGGGAAATGGTGAGTGATGACCTTTGCATCACTTGTTTTGGTTTTTTTTCCTTCCACTTTCTTTCAGTTGTTAAACTGACTTTACCTGGACCTGCAAATTTTCTCACTTCTTTTCCTAATCTCTCCTCCATCCTGCTGCTGGGGCAAGTGAGCAAGCAGCTATGTGGTGCAGCTGCTGGCCGGGGTCAACCCACCACAAGAAGAAAGAGGTGGGAATGGGGAAGAAAAGGAGGACCCTCATTACAAAATTTTAGACTCTGTCTACTGTGTGGAAATATCTATATGGATAGACTACCATGACAAAACATTAGAAGCTCTTGACTGTATTATTTACCAGAAGAACTTCTTAGGAAATCTTAATGTGCTGGAAACCACCATTTTTGTGGTTTGGGTTCTGGCAGTGTCTCCTAGGAAAAGTAGTAGTATCTTATAGTAAGAAAACCATAGTTGTGGACCAGGAAGAGGCTAGAGACAGAGCATGTTATATTTACATAAACTCACCTATTAGATAATTTAAAAATTGGTATTAACATAATAATAATAAACAGACTTGAGGAATGGCGTAAAGGAGCACAATTAGTATTAAAAGGAGGTTATGCTACAAGGAGAAATATAATACTGGAAAAGGAATAATATGAAGCTTCTCAGTTGCAGTAGTAACCAGTTTTGTTCTGCATTTTTGCTAAGAACTAAGGGATAAAATGATACCTCAAAGATGGAAAAGATTGAATCCCCTAAAGGGACTTACAAATGTATGAGAAGAGCTAAACTATCTCAATTGTAGAAAAGGATTTCAATTTAGTGATATAAAATGCAATGTCCTAATTTAGGTAGATAAAACCAAGAATGTTTGCTATCAGCTAGGAGATTACCTGTTCAAAATGACAGTAGCAGAGAAGACTCAAATATTAGTAATAATATGACAGACCTGACTGTATGATGCAGCCATGACAAAAAAAAATCTTTGATGAATTGGGTGGGTAGAGATGAGGATGCATGGATCCATCCTATAAGATCTAGATACAATACTATATACTGTTCTCATTATGCACAGGTGCTCCTGTTTGAGAAGATTTAATTAATATTGGAATGTAAGCCAGAAAAAACTACAAAGGCCAACAGTCTAGGATGAAGTCTTTTTATCCTAAGAAAGAAAGAATAAGATAACAAATTGGGTCATAATTACATTTAGTCAGGAAATCAAAAGTTTCTAAACATCAGATGTTTGAGGTTCTGCAATGTGCTTCCAGAAGAAGCACTGGGAGTAAAAATCCCTCTCACCCCAACTAGTTTTGGGGATAGTCTTTAACTAGCTTATGAAAGAGGTGGTGTGACATAGCTGGCTGATAGCAGGGGCTAAATTTGTTAATTTAAGAAGTCCATTCTAGTATCTTGTCATATGTATTGATAGTTTCTTCTGGCTGCCAGAACTAGGTAAGCACACTGCATTATTAGCTGCATGGCAGGTATTTATACTGTCTCACAGAGAGCTGTCATGCTGTCAACATTATCTGTAATGAAACCACTCATCACTTAGAAGGCTTAGAAATGGCAATTGTAATTGTTATATCTCAATATTCAATTTTCCACTGCTGGGAAGTGTGCCTTATCTAGAGTACTTAGCATTTGGAAGCTTTTAGCCTAATCAACAGGCTTAAGTAAAGTGTAATTCCTTTTTCAGTTTTTCCATTTTTCTGGCCCATCGGACATTTCGACTCTTAACAGTCTGAAAGACACTACAGGAGATGTGAAGCCCATAAAACTGAGAAGGCAATTGCAGCTTTTCCTTTTAGTGTTTTAGTCTGAATTTTCCTTGCAAGGTGCAGTCCATCTTAGAAAGCCCCAGATAAGTGCATAATGGCTGAGGAACTTTTTTTTTTCCTTCTTCTTTTTATATAGTAGACTCTTCCCTGTAACACCACTGCTTAGTAATGTTCCCAAAGCAACATCTGCTTAAATATACAGAGACGGATTTCCCTAAAAATACCTAAAATTCCAAGGTGACTAAACACAAATACTCTTGACTTACTCTATTACATCTGCTTACTATGGTCAGGTTTTTTTACTGAATGCTAGGCATCTTCAGCATGAGAGAGAGTATTCCAGAACTGACAGCATGCCTGGGCTAAGGTCTTAGTCAAGTAGCACTTTGAGTATCCTTAGAAATGTTCAGGAGTACTTTGAATATCCTCAGAAATTATCTTCTCTTCTGTTATATAGAGGCACCAGGGAAAACTTATGAGTGACTAGGCAAGCCAATTGTGTTGTCTCAATTCTTTCTCCTCTCTATAAAAAATTAGCAAGACAGATTTTTAATACAATGTTTTTCTCTTCTATTAAGATGTTCTAAGTGGAAGCACAGGCCACTATCCTACAGTGGTTGATAGAAAGCGGAGCATGTTTCTGAGGAACATAGAAGGCATTGTCCTTGTAGGTGCTTGTCATGAGAATCTACAATTTTTTTCATCTGGTTTTCCCCACCAAGCAATCCCCTATGATCAGAGCAAATCCTTTTGCTCTTTAAGTTGAACATTTGGATGTCTCATCCACTGGGATAACTTCCTCGTTAGGTTAAGTTGCTAATGGCAACTTTTCTTGAGTTGAGAGAGATTACTTTTTTTTTTTTTAAAGTAAGTAGTCTAATTTAAATAAGTGGTGTATGTTAAGTATGGGGAGAAAGAACAGTTAACAGATACATAGACCAGTGAGGTTATTTAAAATACAAGCTTTATTGTAAAGTAAGAAAATATTATCAGTGGCTGTAGTCAGGAAGCACAATGCTGAACAGACAGAAAAATTGACTTGTAAATAGGACTTTGGGAGGTTTTAACTCAAGTTACATATATTATTCATGTAGCAATAAAGCCTGGAATCTCTATTTGGAGATAAATATTTCATTGTGCAAGGCACTGCATGGGTAAAATACAGGGTGCGTGTGTCCTCTTTCCCAACCACCTTTCAAGCTAATGAGAAAATATACGCAACAGAGAAACAATGGGACTGCACCATAACAATGACCATTTGAAATCATAGTTTAAAGTTTCTGAAGACAAGATGGTATCTTTGGAATTTTAGTTTATACACTTTAGCATTTGCTATGTCCTGTTAGGGAGGCATGTCTTTATTTTACAGGAACTAAACAAAATGTATCTCAAAGGATGGGCAGGTACAAGGATGATAGGAGTTTTCAGGTAGAGAATCTGCAGAATTCCTATTCCTTTTAGGTCAGGCTTGTTAAATAAAGTCCACATCTATTGGCTTTGATTTAGTTCAATATTTTTCATTCATTTAGATGGGTTAGATGGGTTATCTTTTTTTTTTTTTTT